>UXGC01000381.1:0-47479 GCA_900480045.1 Eurytoma adleriae
TATATATTAATTATCCAGTTTTATATATTAACTCTCGATTCTTTTTATTTGAATAATCGAGCATATATCATATAAAACTGGAGATGGGAGACAATCAATTTGTTTAGTTTTTCAGTACAGGTAGTTCGGCAGTTTCTTATTTTGGTCGCTCGAAGTAGAGCCCGTTTGGCATTCCACGTTAAAACAGACTGCACAATCCTGATGACTGTTTCCTCTTTTTCACCTGAAAACAAACAAATAAACAAAATAATATTAACTAAAGCAGTTCATATTATTTAAAGGTGACAAAGAGATATGATAATCTAAATAAGCTAACTAGCTAAGACACATTTTCTTGAAGTCTTTTTCCAGTTAAATTCGGCGAGACATTTCTTAAATTGTTTCAAATATTAATAATTATAATAATTTAAATAATATCTCACTCTAGTCGCGGATTCGAAGACTTCTCTGACACCTTCAACTTTCTTGGCAGAGCACTCAAGATAGGCGGCAGCATCAATTTGTTTGGCCATCGCACGACCTTCATTCGTTTTGACGGGTTCCTGCTTCATTTTGCTAAGTTTTTTTATGGTGTCAGGATCGTTGCGTAGATCCTTTTTGTTACCAACCAGAATAATTGGTACATTTGGGCAAAAGTGCTTGACCTCTGGTGCCCACTTTTCGCGAACATTTTCAAGGGAATCAGGAGAATCAACGGAGAAGCACACTAGGATAACATCTGTATCAGAATAAGCAAGAGGACGGAGTCGATCGTAATCTTCTTGACCTGCTGTATCGTATAGAGCAAACTGGAACTAAAAATTAATTTGTAAGTTAAAACTAAAAGAATATAATCACAAAATTGTAGATCAAAAGCTGTTTGCAACAATTTGTTAACCTAACCGATTGTCCTATATGAAATGTGATTAAATATTCTTAAGATTTCGACGTACTTTTTTTTTATCTACTTCAAAATCAGCTGCGTAAGTATCAAATACTGTAGGCCCAACATCAGGGAACTCATCTTTGAATTCTAGTATATTTTTGAAGACAATTAGCAAGCAAGTTTTACCACAAGCACCGTCGCCAACAACAACCAATTTCTTCCGTACAGACATGAATTCTACCACAATGTGTGCAGTTTAATAAATTAAATTATTAACTAATCCTTTATTATATAAGTTAGTAAAAAGGTTAATTGAAAAAGGAAATAAATTTCGATTTTCAGTTAGATTTGAATTACTTGAATTGTGCTCTATGCTGCTGATAATAGTGTACTATACAAATAAATAACTTAATAATGAATTGTTTCCTTACTGCTGACAAATGCGACAAATGGTGCAAGTATATAACAGAGACTAATATTTCGATATAACGCTGTGAACTGTGAACATTGTTATCGTTCGCTGATATTACTCACCAACTAAGATAACTGGATAAGATAGCAATTTTAGGAAGATATTTAATGATTGCACAGTTACTCGTCGCAAAAATTCTGCAGCTATTATTTATTGAAGATTGGTGCAATTAGAATTTGATTTCTCCAGTTATATAAATAGAGATCGGCCGTGAGAATTATATTTTTATAGATGAGTGCATAAAACTTTATTTTATGCACATTAAAAAGAGATTCGATAATGCACTGTATACCGGTCTTATGTTTAAAATTTCGTAAGCAAAACATACAAAAATACACAAAAATAAAGTTGAGTTAATATATCAATGCGCCCCGCGCCCTTGCCTTTCTCAACCCTTGCTTCAGCATTTCCCTCCATGTTTTCGCATCCAGTTTTTCCGCTGCCTTCAGCTTCCTTCGTCGCTACCCAAGCGACGCTTTCCTCATCCTCTCCTTTCCTTCGCGACGCGTCCCTTGACGATCCCAAATTTCTCGTCCCATTTGATATCCTCCGACTAAACTTTCCCTTCAAATCTGGCACCCTCGCCTCCAATTTTCCCTTCGCATGTGGATTAGGACCCACTCGTCCTAATCCCTCGACGCGATCACCTTCCTCTTCGCCTTCGGCATCTTCCTCCCTGACCGCGTCGACTCTGCCCTTCCTACCTGCCCGGGCTGGTCCCAACATTTTACCCTTGCGCCTCCACAAGGCCCCTTCCCGACGCACACTCCAGCGTCTCCCTACTCCAACGCAGACGCAGAGGCATAGAGGGCCCCATCCCTCATTGCCGGTCACATGCCCCCGCATGTAATCCAGGCGAGTGAGATTTTACAACCTTTTTGTACACAATTTGCGCAATCTCCCATTCCCGTGGCTGCGAACCCTATGCAACCATCTAACAAGAACAGTAATTTTGCGCCTTCGCAAAATGCGTCGGTGCCCTATGCTGTGCCGGAGACCGCTCTCACGGGTCCCGGCGGCATAACACCGGCAAGCTATACGAACTCCTCCGCCCCTATCGGCAGTAGCGTCCCGCTACATGTCGGCGGATTAAAGCCCCCTTCATCCCTCCTTAACCTCGTCCGTGGAATCCGAGGAATTCCTCGGCTATAAAACCTCGACACAAGAACATCACCGTTCCCCGGCCGAGTTCAAGAGCTGCTTGATTATCCGAAGCCAGCTACGATGCGGGACCTCTCTAGGTTCCTTAGAATGGCGTAATTTTAGCGACGGTTCATCAAGTACGCATTCGAGGTACAGGCCTCCCTTTACAACATCCTCAAGCTGAGCAAGAAGAAAAACGATCAGTCCCCCATTTCTTGGACCCCGCAAACTGAAACCGACTTCAGTCGGTGCAAGGAATCTATTGCTACCACCACCCTAATATAATGGCTCATCCTCGTCCAGACGCCGAGCTGCGTGCGACTCCCGTCACGTTCAACACGTCAATGGGAGTAGGCGTGTTGGAGCAGCGCGCGGTTAGTACTTGGGAACCACTGGGGTTCTTTTACACTGGGGTCAGGTAGGCGGCGTCAGGTAGACGGTCGGCCGCGTCCCTGTCATAAAGTGCGCAACGCTTAAGCCGGTAGGTGGCAATAGAACTAAAGAACCGTGGATAGTAGTAAAACAATATTTCTTCGCTTCATTTCAAGATGTCTTCGAAAAGGAATTATAAAATAATTTATGAAATGAATAAATAAATGAAACCTACAAATTTTTACTTTAAATAATTATTAATATTTTCGAATAACAAATAATTAAGTTGTCTAAAAAATAAATTAAATTATAAGTTCTAGTGGGACTTTATACTATTAGATAAGTAAAGGGATATAAAAAAGTCACATGGTTTTGTTTACCGTCTTAGTTATTATTATTTATATTAACAATGAACTTTGTACATGATTCGTTAATCTGCCTTATGGCACAAACGACAGTATCAAAAGGAAAACAAATGTACAAATGTAATAACAAAAAAACTTTAATAGGTCCTACGGTGTACGTAACATTTAATTATGGCATGGTGTAGGTGGCATCGCGCTTGAAAACAAATTATTCGCACATTTAAACGTGTACAAGTGACATGTACGTTTCAGTTCGCGTTGATACATATTATGCTTTAAAACCCTCTAAACGCCGGTACAATTTTCAATGTAAGTTTGTAAATGAATTAGACATGCATCATTTAATGAAAAATTTTCTTTTTCAATTTAGTAAATAAGACAAATTTTTCATGGCAGCAAATGAAGTGTTCTGATATGCTGCTTAAACTTTGATATGCCTCTGGATCACAAACAATTGAAAAGGAATATGTAATTCCAAACTTAAGCTAACAGTCATCCTGATTTGATTCTCATAGATGAAGAATAAAGGAACTTAATATCGACATCTTGTACTACATGCAGATTATGTACATACACAAAATAATAGTAAGTAAAAAAATACAGGATTATACATTCCTAAATATTTAATTTGAGGAAATAATAACTAAAACTTAATTATTAATACATAATATAATATGTTAAGTACTAAAGTAAACTTTACTTAAACTTTTATAGTCAATGATTAATTTTCATATAAATTATATATGCTCTATCAAATGAAAGTATAAATAAATATCATAGTCAGAAATTGTAAAATAGCTCTTCAATGTACAACAGTTAAAATTATTCACATGAACTTTTTATGACTGTTATTTTAAGCAAGGATGAATTACATATTGCATAAATATAACAATTGACATTCGTTTTTTTGTTAAAAGTACAAGTTTAGAAGGGATGTAGTCTTGTAAAATCAATTTTATAAACGCAAATAGACAAAAAAATTCCTTGTAAATCTGAGTATAAATCGCAACGCCACAAAAATCATCCTGATATGGGTTTATTTTTATTCCTTTCGACAAGAAAATCACGCTCGCGTTATAGATTATCTTACTGTTATAGCTGCTTACGTTCCGTAAATTTTGCACTTTACTTACAGCAAGTTTACACCTAGAGCAGTAAGAAAATATCCTTCTTTTTAACGAGTAATTAGTGATTGAAAATTTTACGACACTTGGAGGAAAGTCGAGTGCTTCAATCGTTTTATTTTTAATACATTGCAAACAAGTGTTTTAATTTATTGCGCGACTTTATAACTTCTTTTCGTTATTACATTTTTATAGAAAAATTTTCATGGACAAGTGAGTGGCCAAAGAAGTTAACATATTTTACGAAGAAGCCCGATTTAGTAGTTTCTTGTTAATAAATTGTTAAAAGAGTGAGTAATGAAACTAAATAGTTCTAGCGTCAATGAAAAATAATTCCAAAAGAGTTAAAAAAAAGTAGATACAAAACATGAACGCTCCTTACAAATACAAGTATAAAAAAATACAGTTCGTAGTAAACCAAACGAAAACTAACTTCTTTGACTTCTCAAGTACATTAATGCATTGCACCACTTGTTCTAGTCAGCGTTATTACTCAATTAACTAACATCTTTACAGCAATGTACAAATGAATGCTTCATATACAGATGCATATTAATGTCACCATTCATTCTTCAAACAGTATTGTCAAAATATACAAGGAGACGTTTTAGTCGTCTTCAATATGATAGACTGTACATACAACAATGAATAAATGATGTGCATTGCTTTCCAGTTTACGTAGCAAAGCAAATCACGTAAAAAACGCTCACTTAGGCATAGTTTCTTAAGTTATATTTGCATTGTTAAATTAATTTCACTTCGTCAAAATGAAACATAATTAAAATAAATAGTTTTCTTTTTAACCATCGTTACTAAACTTATTAAGACTTTCATAATTTTAAAAATAAGGCAACTAAGGTAATGTTAGTAAATTATTTACGAATAAACCTATTTTTTTCTTAAATATTTTTGATTTAACGATCTTAATCTTTTGAATTATCTTCTTAACCTCTGCCAAAACTCGTAAAAAATTTGTGATTTTCAAAAGAGATTAGTTTACAAGTACATAGAAACGTCTCGTACACTAATTTGGTCCAACGACTAAAGACGCTTCATGCTTTTTCCGCGACAAAAATTTTGGACGATTTTTTAAGTTCATATCCCAGGATCTTGTTCAGTAATTCGCCTAGCAAAGTTTTTTCTTAGAGGTAAGAAAAACACTGGTCCGACAGAAGACTTTAAAAAGGAGGTTTTCCTTGCTTCTCTGAAGAAATTTTTTTTTACCCAAAACATCTACAACACAGTGTTGTCGTCATCGAAGCGACCGATGGCACTAAAGGAGACAGTGTCGTGTCTTAACGACACTCGTTAAATGGCGAAAAGTTAGAACGAACAGTTAGCGAAGAGTCAATCAACCATCGATAGCTTTACATTATATCGTTTTTTCTTTTCGCTTTACGTAGACTGCCGGTAATCGCACGGAATTTCTTAGTGACTAGTTTTCAATCTTCCGCTTGGCTTTCTTAGGCCATTCGCGCGTTTCGCTGTAGGCTGCTGCTTCTTTTATAGTGATTAATACTCCATCGAACGCGGAAAATAAAGTCCAGCGAAGTGTCCTCCTCCTTGCTCGCTTTATAATTATACGGTACTGTACAAATAATTACACGGCTTCCAGCTCCGGCAAAATGGAGTCGAGCGCTATAAGTATCTCCTCGACGGTCGGCTCGCTTGCGTTTCATTTAATCAACGTTAGCTAGGTCGTCACGGTGTCGGTGAGGTCGTCCTTCAACCACTGGGGTATCGTCCTCGAGCCCAGCCGCTTTAACAGCTTCACTAGGGCTGTGTTATGCGACAGGTAATACCTCTACAATACAGAAATTGCACCGTTAATTTTTGTTTGACACCGTCATGATAAAGAATTGTAAAAATTTTATTAACTATGTCTGATAGAATCTCGAAAAATATTCGACACGTCCATATTTTTTCTTTTTTTAATTTGATGATTATTAACAATGTTATAGTCAGAAATTTGCTTTATCTTTGTTAATAAGTGTGAAATGGAAAAAAGAAAAAATACGTGTCGATTATTTTTTGATATTCTATCCGACAGTTCTAATTGGATTTTTCATGCAAAATCCCAATTTGAGAACCGCTTGCAGACAAATACTTACTTGCAAAAATTTATAGGATCTGTCCTCCATGGGCGGGTATTGGCGGCCTTTACTTTTACCGAGGCACTTCGTACGATCCTCGTTCGTCACTTGGCAGAAAAATCCCTTCTTCGGATCGTACCTTAAGTGCGTTGAATAATTGAAGGTGGGGGTTATCTTGAGAAACCTCTGGAGCTCGTGGAGTGTTTCCACGGGATTTTGACGCAACTGCTCACCGTCGATGATGTGCAACTGCTGCGCTGGATAATACGAGAGCCACCTCTCGAGGTGCTGAGCGTATCTTCCAGGATTCAAACATCTGTCGATAAAATATGTGATATTAATATTATGTTTAAAAAGATGCTGTATTTCTTATGGCTTTTCCAAGATTTGAGTCAAATTTTGAAATTGGGCTTATTATTAAATAATCAAAATAATATCAAGACCAGATACGCGTAAAGTATTTTCAACATAAGAACACGATTTACTATTTTAAAAGAAGAACAAGAAAAGAGTTGATCATCAAAATTTTACAAAATCCATAAAATATTTATGAATAATGGTAATGGCAAAAATGGATAAGAAGTTATGATCAAGTGATTTTTCGTACCTGTTCCGTAAGTCACGGAGGGCTTTGGGCGCCGTGTCGTCGGCCGTGATCACCGAGTGAAACGAATAATTCTTGGCCGTAACGTCGCCGTGCACTTTGGTGTGCTGATACCAAGAGTAGGCTCGCCTGGCTGGCGACAGGAGTATCGTGATGAGCTTGGCTTTTGGCAGGAGCGCATGAGCTCGTCGAGGAACAAGTTCACCGTCGAAATACGTCGCGGACTTTTCGAAGAGGTAACGCGAGCTCTCGTTTTTAGCCGCTGGGAAGAAACTCATGTACCTGAAAATATTAAAGTTTTTAGTCATTGTTATAATTTTTTGATAAGGTCTATAAATAATTTATATTTGAAAAGCAGATTTTCGTTTTTAAAAGCTAATTATTCATTATTAAAGTTTTAACTTTATTGGACTTCGTCTCTTATTATGAAGATAAGTTACGAGACATAATTCTGCTTTTGGTAATAATTGATTTACAAAGATTAAATTATTGCATAATTATTTTATAATTCATTTTTCAATTAATCAAATGGTGTCCATCTGAAGTGTCATCCCGAATTACGAGTTATAAAAGCTCTTTATTAAATAATAAAAAACATAAAATGGATATGTACCAGTCAAGTCCCCTGTAGTAATTTTTCCCATTGAAGAATTGAATCTCCTCGAAAGTATCGGGGCTGGGCAGATTGCTGCTGATCGCGGGATGCAGAGACAGAAACGTATACAAAGCCGTTGTTCCAGTTTTCTGTGGTCCAATGACCAAAAACCTCGGTAACTGATCACACGTTTTATTTTTTGACCAAATTCTTTGATGTCGTTGATCGTCACAGGGATTCTGAAAAATTTAATATTAATTAAATTAGATAATAAATATCTTACTAGTTTCTTTATAGTAGACATAAATTCGACGAAGAATGACACAGACATATGCTGCAAACACTTTATTTGTATGTCACAAAAAAAAGTAAAAAATATATAAAGCAAATATTTCATTCAGTCTGTTTGTGCACGGACTCGAATATTTTTCTTCATTACCAAATTCGTAAGTAAATACAGACCGACTGGTATAATTGATAAAAATAAATCAACGAAAATATTGCAGCATACAGAAGAAATATAAACATCAAATATGAAAAAAATGAAATCAATTAAAAATTCAATTGCATTTTATAAAATTGAAAATATTTTTCATCAAATCAATTTTCTTTCTACAACATCTTTTTTTAACTTTTTATAGGAATGTTTTCTTTGCTTTAGTATTTTATTTCTCCATTAACAAAATTACTGCAGAGAAATCATAGGTCCGACGAGGACAACGAGCTGTTACCATGCAGTAATTAATTTGATAGATCTAAAAAGGGGCTTGTATTATTTCACGCGTAAATGATCTGAAATTTATTGAACTAGAATGTATATTTTACGAAAAATTGAGTAACATCACTATCCACATTGATGACAATTTATCGAATTTTGAGTTTTATTCAAACTCGATCTCAAGTTACAATACGTCTTTATTAATATGATATTAGTTTCGTGTGTTTAAGTAGAAACATCTGGATATGGTCAGACATTACTACTAATTAAGTGTTTTTTGACTTTACAGTTTCAAATATATATAAAAAGATTTTAATTTAATATTTTTCACAATCTAAATGATGGCATAAATTTTGTATGTATTTACTTTATGCTCAAATTTTATCCAGAATATGTCGAAGTAGCCTTTCTTTATTTGAAATAGAACCTATTCCACTTACAATTATAATAATTCCAAAAATTATCTCTAATTATTACAAACCTAGTATCATATAAAAAGGCTTCATTGTAAAATAAAAAAAGATTACTTACACCCCACACGGGATCGGTCTCCTCCGGGTAAAGCTGGAAGTACCTCTCGCCGAGTTGTAGCGGGGGCGCGCTCGACAGGCGCAGGTTCGTCCAGCACTGAATGAACTTGATGACCGACTCGAATGTGTAGAGAGCCAGTCGATCGTTCCCGTAATTCGACATGTGCGTCATGAAAATATTTATCTGCGCGAAAAAAAGCCAATATTATGCACACGTAACCTCCTCTCCACGCGAGGGGGAAAAAAATGTTGAAACTACGCCGCGACCCAATTTTTCACTGCGCGTCCGCAGCGAAAACAAATAAAGCATTTTCAGATAAAAATGGAATCGATATTTATGCGAGCGATGTTTGCGCCCCTGCACTCGCGTAAGTGAAATATGTTTGCGCTCTAATTTCGAGGGATCGCCCCGCGCGCTGCGAATTACGAGGGCCGGTGATTTTTCGCCGTTTGATGGATTAATGCGGGAAAGATCAACAAACTACGGGAGGGGGGATAAAAAGGTATTTCGAATGATTGACAACGTATGATTTTATCAATCATTTTCATAGACTTTCGTTAATTAGTTTTGTAATTGATGGGAGAATGCCCCCGAAGAGTAGGATTTTCCGTGAAAGATGAGTTCAATGTACAAATATCAATGTTTAGACTACATTTTATTGATTTATCTCTTTAAAGGAATCAAAAATTTTTATTTTTAATAAAAATATGTTACAGAATGAAACAAATTTATGGATGCTAAAACTTATTCATTAAGCTTCTACTAAATTTTAAAGAAAAAGAAAATTTACTTTTTTTTATTTTTTAAATTAGCTATTTAAAAAATTGGAGTATAACAATTGTCATTAATCCGCGTGTTAAAATTTTAAGATGATTTTAAGAAAGTTTTGATTCCATGTTTGGGAAACATGCAGAAATTCATAATTGAGTGCGCTAACAACTGTCTACGAAACACGCCGTCTGACTAAACTAGGATCATTACTACTTGCGGATGCATACAGATATACTCGTGATGTTATTTTGTCAAACTTCAATTATGATTTTCTCCATGTATCCCAAAGTTAACAACCCAAATAATTTTAGTAATAAAAAGTTAAATAAAAACAAATACTGCAAACAAAACCGTTGTGCAAGTAAATTGCATTCATCTTTTACGGAAAAACTTCCATTCATTGTGGTCATTCTCCAAAGCAGAAACAAAGCTCGCTTTCATAATAAAGAATGCACTGTTTATTAAAATATTAATTGAAACTCTCTTTTAAAAAGTGAACGAAAGCAAAACAGCGTATAAAAAGAGATAGCATCCTAGTAAACTAAAAAGTCCGCCGTCAAGATAAAAAAGGCTGAAATCTCTTTTTTTATTAATCCTCGTTACTCGCGGAAGATTAAAATCCGCGGGGTATAATCAGATAAAATCGTAAAATCTTCATTTCCGAAGTAATTTCCGATAAGCTGCGCCGCCCCCGAGTTATCGCCGCTATTAAAATCGGTCGTGCAATAATAGGCGCCCGGAGCGCGCTCGCGGCATTACGCGCCGAAACGGCTCGACGAGCCCGCGCGCGCGCGCTCCGCGGAGAAACGAATGGAGATATTGACGCGGGGCTTACCGGATTGTAAACGATAGTCTGGAACAGCTCGCCGCCCTGGATCGACTCGTCCAGCTTATCTCGGCCGCCGGGATACCTCTCGATAAATATTGTGTGCGTAAACAGACCGCACGTCTGCCTTGGTAGTACCTAAAACAAACCAGGCGACAGTTAGTTCTCTCTCTCTTTCTCTATATGTATATATATGTGCAGCTCTTTCACTTCGTCCTGACTCTCGTTAATGCGCAATATGCATTATGGATTTTAGCCGCTAGTTTGCGCGACGTTCGAGAGCATTGAAACTTCGTCGCGCGCGTAGTTTCAACTACGCTATTGAATAACAATCGCGCATTTGAATACTCGCGGCTCGCGTAAACCCAGTTTGATTTCTCTCCCCTCGCTGTTTCTTTCTTTTTTACCTCAGTAATGAGCCCGGATTTCCCCGAGGTGCTCCGATGCGTTTGGCTCGTTTGCAAGCGAGATGTAGGCGGCTGTTCAAAGTTTATGAGGTCAATTGTGTAGTCGGCGGATTTTATTTTTTATTTAAAATTTCATTCCCCGTCTCGTTTCAATTAGGTTACAACGTTTTGTTGTTTTTTTTCTCATTTTTTAGTTGCACTCGTTTGTAATGCATTGTTGCTCGAGCTGTTTGAATTACATGGCAGCGGAAAGCAGCTTTTTTATGCGTGTAACGCGGGGAAAAAATGTGCTCGCGAAAGAAATTTTTTAATGTCCACCGCTATAAACTTAACTATCCTTTTATGGAATTTTTTTCTTTGTGTCTTAGTGCATAAAAAGATTAAACGTAAAAGTTAAATCTAAAGTAAACAATGTAAGTGACTTTTTATTTCAAATAAAACTTGTCGTTGCAAGCGCAAGCACCGGTATTCGGTATATTACATAATTACAAAAGCTTTATTCCGTTTGCCTATAAAAAAGACATAATTTCTTTTTCTTTGGTTTTATAACAAAATAGCTTCTTAAGAATACTTCGATATCATTAAATCGTTTAGTAGTAGAGTACACACGTACACCCTTATAGAAAAAAACCGTAATCAATAGTTAATACTTGTATGTATGATCATAGTCATGGACGAAAAATCTGCAGTACGTCTGCAGTGATCCTGCAACGAAGAGCATTGATTATAGTTTTTTTAATATTTTTATTTTCAATTAATAAATCTCTTAGTGAATTTAACAAACCCATGAAAATAGCACATCAATGCACAATTTCATTTCTCGCCTCTCCTCTCTATATTCGTTAATTTTTCTCGAATTCCTTTGCAATACTATCGATTTAGACGATAAAGAAGGGAGCCTTAAAAATTTACCATGATTCCTCGGTGCACGAAGCCACGCCTGAGTCTGGCCGGCCTCAGGTGAGGATACTCCTCCGTACTCGTGACCTTGATGTTCCAGACCTTCTTCCAGGCCTCGTAGAGGCCCTCGTGGACGGGATAGACACCCGAGTGGTGCGGACTCACGCTGTAACCGCTACCCGTCGGTATCCCGTGCTCTTTAGCGAACTGCTTGTTCAGCGCCATGTCCAGCTGCAGGTGCGTCACGTTCTCGTACAGGTGGGGCTGCTGATGGTTCCACATGTGGGAAAACCACGTAAATCTGTAAAAAGGGCAAATTCCTTAGTATACATTTTATTTGCATTAAATTTATTTTATTATTCAAATTTAATAATGAATGAACAATGTTGCTAAAAATTAAAAATTACTTTCATCTTTACTAAAGCGAGGAGAAACTCAGAATCACGTTTAATAGCGACTTTCAGTATAGCGATTAATAAATTTTAAAATAATTGTATTTAATTTACATTTATTGCAAAATTTACTAGCCACTGCGCTATAATTTTTTACATTTTCGGTTTGTCCTTGATTTAGTACAAAGGTATTACAGTAATTTTGAATGCAACTTTTTTCTCTGTATAGCTTTAACAGAAATGGTTTCTAATTCCAAATTGATTACAAATTATTCACGCAAGGCGTTAATCGTGAATAATTAATTAATAATTTATTTACATTTGAAAATGCAACAATTATTTCGCATTTGTCAAAACGCTATTAATTTGAATAGCGAATTTTGTAAATCAGCAAACAGTATAAATTGTGCATAAATTATTAATCCGACGAGCGCAGCTCACCAACGTATCTCATTATCGACACCGCAGTCGAGCATAAAACACGCTCAATTGGCTCAAACATCAAATGGATCATGAAATGAAAAGAACTCTCGTCTCTGCGCTCGTCTCTTGCAACCTCGTTGGAAATGATGAACAACCCCTCGAGCCTCGTTTCGAGGGGGCAAAGTTTTCGAATGAGTTAAAAGGAAAATACTAACTTGTCGACGTTCTCGAGTATCATGTCGTCCCCCAGATTCTCTTCGGCCGTCCCGTGATGGAAGTACTTCCCGGAAAACCCCAGGTTGAACTTGAAGCCGGGCACGAGGGCCTGTATCCTCTGCTGAGTGGCTAGCAAGGCGAGCACGTCGTCCTTCTTCAGCCTGGTGCTCTTCTCGCCCACGAAGATGTCGTCGACGTCCACCAGGATCATGCGGTTCAGGCTGAGGCTGAGCTGGCCGTGCGACAGGTACGACAGCGAGTCCAGCAGCAGAAGCTTATGCAGCCAGAACTTTAGGCCGCCGCCGAACAGTACTCGCTGGATACCGTCGTATCTGCCGTGATCCTGGAATTTTTTTTTTTTTTTTCAAAATCAATCATTTAATTATTTCAGCTTTTTTATTTTTTATGAGCTTTTGTAAGTCTGGAATAGTGTTGTACACCGTATTTTTTCAAGAGGATATAAAAGGGCCATTTCATATTTGAAAGTTTGATAGTTGATGTATCTCAAGATAGATGTGTATCTGAAGTCGCGCACAACGTAGTTCGTTATTTAGAATAGTAATCATTTGAGAATTAAATGAAATAAATTTAAAGGACATATTTAAATTTAACATATAATTATGTATACACTTAAGTGACCTTAATTATCAACACCGAATAAATCTTAAATTTACTTTATTAATATGAAATAACGCGAATGCCTTTTCACTCATGAAAACATAAATCTTCATAAAATCAGGCATAATATAATCGTGTTTAATACTAAGAAGGACCGGCTTTGGGCACCTGCTGAATATATCCCGTGTAATACGCCGTGATCCAGCAAATTTTGAGAGAATGATGTAGGGCCTCGATTTTGGTAGACCACCGACGACTACAGCGATGAGTATACGCGTTACAAGCCGCCGACCCGCCGCCGTAGCCAGAACTTATATACGTCAACGTGGCTGGATTCGCGCGCTCGCGCGGACCAAGATATTGCCTCATTATGCGACCGCGGAACGATGAATGTGACCCCGGGAGGAGGGTATAGCCGTGGCGCACCGCTCGGACACACTCACTTTTCGGACTGTTCGATTTGTGGAGCCGACCCGGGCGGAATAATAATTTCGAACGAAATTCGACGATGCGAGTAATCCTTTCGCGAATAACCCGATTAGAATTTACGAATGTATTTTATATATAATTCATCGTTGGTCTTGCTGCGCGTTATTAATTATGGAAGTTTAAGATCAACATGCCCGTAATCAGGTCTTCTAATATTTAAATAGATCTGCTGCTGCTGATACAGGTCAGCTGTGCTGTTAGCATTTGCACACGAAGCTTGTAATGATCCAAACCGTGAGCATATTTGTTCAGTATTCTATCGTACAAGAATAATCATGGGATCAAAGATGCAACTGGATGTATTTACATACAAAATTTAAAGTTTATTGAAGTGAAATTTAATTATAGCATAAATATTGGTAAGTAATCAATTATTTTGTGTAATTTATTTATTCTCTAAATATGAAAGAGTAAAAATAGCTGAATTTATTTAAAATTTTTAATAAGATTTGCGTTTATTATTATATAGTTAATATTAAACGTTATTTATACTTTATATCTTTTTGATTTTTGGTAAACTTGAACTTATTCTATTTACCTTAATCATTCTCAAATTGAAGAAATAAAAGACTTGATCTAAATGTATTACTATCTCTAATCTATTATATAAAGCAAGAAAAAATTTAATTTTATTCACGAGGCCGTAATATTGTTTTATGAAAAATACACTCTACACCATAGAGTTTAAAACGTCAAACAAAACCAGCCGGCCCTTCGCCCGGTGGCGTAAAGTTTTGAGTGCTCCTTAAAAACGGCCGTTCCGCGGTAACTCTGTGCATAATCCGGACGGCCGCATGCCGTCAAAATCCCCGCGGAAACAATGCGGGTCCCGGTCCCGGGGTGTCGTCGCCGCTCACGCGGCTCATAAACGCCGCGCAACAATTTCACCCGCGGAAAGTTCAATCACGCTAGCGACCGAAAGAAACGAAGAGAAAGAATAAGAAAAAGCACAATCGAGTGTGAGACAAGCCCAAATTCGGCGCGTAATTATAATCCCCGGCGATTGGCTCTTGATTTAATTATCCCGAGACAGCGGTGGCAGCTGCGCGGCTCGATCCGGAAAATCAAGCGCCACCTGCGCATCGCGCATAATGGGCTTATCAGCGAGATTATTATTGTTGTTTACTGCTAACAAGCTCCCGGTAATGCCGCGAGGGGCCGTCGGGGGGGAGAGACGCCAGTCGTGCTCCGGATGTCGGTTGTCAACAGACGCAATTAACGCGGGATTCGCGCGCGACTCACCGATCCACCCCCCGCTACCCTCGCGAGAGACGGCTGAAACGTTTTCTCGTGTACGAAGGATCGCTTGTGTCTTTCGCGCGCGATTGACGCTCGGCCGTCAATGTTGCCGGCGTCCGGTTGCAACGTCGAGTGCTTCGAGGAAATCTGGTTTGTTTGTCGAAGCGCGCAATGGGTTATTGCAGGGATCAAGCCTGTCTCCGCGTTGACGTTCGGGGAGAGCTGAAAAAACACGCGGATTCGAGGTAATTCGATGGATAGCAATTATGGCACGATAAATTCATGATAATTTGAGGAAAGATTTCTTCGAAAACTTTATTGAAAATTAAATGAAATTGATTTTGGTACTTTAACTTTTGTAAAACTGCACCAAACGCAGTATAAGTAGTTCTGAACCTAATAATAACGTGTATTAAAATCGTAAAGACAAGACAACATAACCATTAACGATAAATTTTTATTTCCTTTTACTCGAAAAGGTAATGACCTCAAAATTAATCACATTATCCGTCAAGCTCATCCACTATGACGTGACTCTTATTTGTTTCCCCGATCATACTAAACGTAATAAAACAAAGCAACGCGCAAAAGTCCCACCGTGCCTAGCGCCAAAACAAACGATATTCCCCTCGGCCGCCGGCGTCGGATCGATAATTATCCAGGCCCGCAGAACCACGTCATCGCGTTGCAATAATCCTTCCTCCCGGCGATTTTCCCCGACGTCTCGGGCCGCCCCTCGTTAGCGGATTAGGTCCCTGGTGGAGATGAAAAAAAAAAAAAGAAAGCGGCGTAATTGAATCGGCGCGAGCACGCGATCGCCGCGGGTTTTTGCAACTTCCGCCGGCGTTCGGGCCGGGATTTAATAAATTAACTGTCAGCGCCGGGATTTCTCGGAGGGGGCCGCGAGAAGCCCCCCGGCCCGAGTCAGTTCGAT
Source organism: Eurytoma adleriae (assembly GCA_900480045.1). Taxonomy (NCBI): domain Eukaryota; kingdom Metazoa; phylum Arthropoda; class Insecta; order Hymenoptera; family Eurytomidae; genus Eurytoma; species Eurytoma adleriae. Next base: position 16,098 of record UXGC01000381.1, read on the forward strand.
TTCGCCCGCGGACTGGCGCTCCGGCGCCTCGGACCGCGGGGGTAAAGACCCCGATGATCGACCGACGCTCGGCCTTTCGATTGAGGCGCCGCTGCCTCCTTCGGCTCGAGGAGAGCCGATATGTTTTGCGGGGATTATTTATTGTTCGTGGGAGTTCAATAGCCCGGCGATCAATCTTTTCCCTTTTTTACGTTCGGGAATTCATGGATGTTTAATGGTTTCTCCTTTCTTTTATTTACGAAGTTAAGAATTGAATAATCCTGCTACTTTTGTTCGAGCGACGACAGGAATAAATGTTGTTTTTGGGTTGATCGTGTGAGCTGCGTGAAAATAGATATCGTCATTTGAAAACGAGCAGAAAATAAATTCTCGTTGAGGTTACTTGTTAATATTCATACGGTGAATAAATAATTTTTGTTCCGAATAAAAGTCCTCCATTTTAGCAATGAATGAATATATGATTTTATTAAAATTTTAGTAGATCGAATCTGCCGTTTTTTAAATATAACGCCTTTCCTTTGTAATAAAAATATCATCAATTAGTGATATGATACTGAAGTATATTTTTGTACATTCGATCCTTTGGTACATTCAATTAAAGATTTAAACAAAAAGTGATGTATCTACATTAGTTAATTCAAATTTTTTGCTCGTGAAATATAATTGTACCTTTTTTCTCCTTCGATATTAGATAAGAGCGGTTTTATTAAAATTCGACGTTCTCTCAAAGTATAGAAAATTACGTTAATGAAATTGCTCGCGTGCTTGAAGCTAATTAGCTCACCACCTGGATATATTTTCCAAAAATAAGTACACGAACTCATTAAAGATTAAGATTGCTCGTTCCCAACACATCAACACCATTTTTTTTTATTTATTCTTAGCGACTCTCTTCCCCGAGTTATTAATTTTAAATCCTCAGTGCCACGGTAATTAAGAAGCGGCTACACTCAAATTATTCTTGCTTCCTCGTAGAGAAATCGCTGTAATAGTGGTGAAAAAAGTTTTTAAGATAGTAGTTATGAAGTTGGCTTTAAACATTTTTAAGTCAAAAAACTCTTTTTTGATTAAGTTTTTATTTGTGTGCATCTGTGTATGTATTCGTGGTTATGTGGGTGTGTAAGCACACGATTATGGATTACCCACGGAGAAAAATACTTTATTCAAAAATGCAATAGTGAATTTTAATATCCTCACAGTCTGAGATTGTTGGAAATATGAAAATAGTTTCATGTATAATTTACTGCAGCTTCTTTCAAAATTTGCTGGAAATCTAACAAATTTTACTACAGATTTAGTAAATTTGTCTAGAAGTCAGCCTGTGAGTACATAAAAATTGATTATTGCAGTTTTTAATTGATCTTTTATTTTCCTTCTTGAAATAAATAACTCCTACTTGTACCTTCTTGTAAGATTTACAAGACCTACGCAATTTTTAAAACATCCCTAGGAAATTTTACTACATTTTTAACAGAATTTGCAAGAGACCTTGAAAAGTGTTACGAAGATAAATATTTCACTAAAAAATTAGTATCCTCTAAAGCGAGGACTGAGAACAAACTCCAAGCAACACAAAAACAGAAAATTTATTTTTAAAGTAAATTTTGCTACACGGTACAGTAAATTTTCAGCGGTTTCCAAAGTTCGTCCTCTCTTAGTAGAGTTCAGTCATTTTTAGTGGAACATATTATTTCTTCCTCTACGCGAAGACTTTTAAATACACTACATTCTATTTTTAACACAATTTTTCGTTCGCGTTACCACTTCACTTTGACATTATAATTGAAACAATTCACCGCCGCCGAATGAAAAAAAATAATCGCATTCCCCTCTTTCCCCCATTCGTACTCGAGGATAAAATCGGAAAACTAAAAGGAGAACACGAAGAAAAGCGAATCCCCTGGAAATCCGTAAACGCGATCCCCGACGTTTTCACGCATCGCCGGCGAGCGCGCGGCGAAATCAATGGGCGCGCGTCGTCAAAGGGAGCCCGAACAAAGTCCCCGGGCAAGAGGAATTCCCGCAAGGTTTGACCAAAGGGATCGAGCGCACGCACTGCCTGCCCCCTTCCCCCGAGTGTCCACGCGGCCGCCGCAGAGTTGTCCGCCCGCGGCGACCGATACGCCGTCGAACTTCGGTTTTGTCGCGTGCTCGGTATAGGCGTACGGAAAAGACCGTAGAGAAAGTAGCGAAGCCGAGGCACAAAGTGTGCGGGCACTCGGTACGCCACATACGTTTATGGCCGTGACATGTGTCGTTCCATCCCCAGGGTGCGCACCGCGGAGAAGAAAGGGGGAATGAGACATTTTTTAAGAGCCTTCGGGTAGGATGGTTTTGATTAAAATTTTATATTTATTTATTCTTTTGTAAGTAGTTTTTATTTCGAGTATTTGTACTACTTTTTTTGGTTGGTTATGGGTTTTTGTTGGAGATTCAATTTGGCAGTTGCGGTAATTATAAATTTTCTGAAGCTAAAAAGCGAAATTTAATTTTTATTAATTAATTAACGTTGGAGTTCATTAATTTTGTCTGCTCCTTGAACAATTTTTCTCAGTGGAAATATTATTAAATAAATTGCTAAATTTACCAAATGCAATTTATTATGAGTGTTATTGCCTTGTAATAACAATGTATTGTAACATAATTAAGATAATGTGTATAATTATTAAATTAATTATGACGCTTTGTAAATAAAGTTTTCTAATTTTCATTAAGATTCACGAACTAAATTTAGAAATCCCATTTAAAAACTTATTGTAACTTAATATAAAATTCTAAAAAAAAGTAAATCCAGTTATAAAATAATTATTAAAACATAACTCTAAAATGTATTTATCCTTACTGCACTACATTAAAACTATTTTATTCCCTCGCCGAAAATCTCGCAAAAAAACTCAGAAAAAAATTGTCCATTACTCACGAAGCCGTAACGTACGATCGCGCCGCTGCTCAAACATTCGGCTCCTCCGTGCGCGACGCCGCCGCGAAAACAATTTAAATTAAGTCCAAAAAAAAGCCATGAAGCGAGGCACTTTGATTAATATTTAACGGGCCCGGGAGCCGTGCGTCTCGGCGCGCTAGACGTCGCAGCAGCGCGCGAAAGAAAGCGCACCTCCCCGTCTCTCTCTTCACGGAATCTCGCAATCGCGAATTCCGGGCTCCTCCGCGCGAATGTAAATGCTCGGCGGGCAGCCGCCCCCCGGGGTGCCCACGGCAAAAAAGGAGGGTAACGACTAGCGAGCCCGTCCGGGATTGTTTTGCCCCCGTCGGCCATTCTTCTTGGTGCTTTCTTATGTTTCTCGTTTCTTTTTTCTGCGAGCGCGCGTCGCTTTCCCTGTCGGCGTGTCGCTCTCGCGCGCGCTTCTCCTCGCGGAGAACGATTCTTTTTGCCGAGCGTGCGGACTCGCCCCCTTTTTTTTACGTTGGCTGACGGGAGCAGGAAATTCCTCCGTAGCGCAGGTACCCAGGATTTTCGACGAGAAGAACATCAAATTTTTTTGTAGATACGGTTTTGTATAATGGGCAATCAATAGTAGAATTCGTTATTTCTAATTGTTAGTAAATGTGCGTTAGTAAATTAAAATTTAGCTCGGATAGAAATTTCTATTAAAAATTTTAGTTGTTTTCATGATAACTATAATTGACTTTATAACTTTGAATAATTTATTACAGATATAGTAGCAAATATTAAGTTGACTCATTAATGATGTATTTCTTCATTTGTCTATAAGAAAATTTACTATTAAATCTATAATAAACTCCTTATTATCAGAAAGATCAACAATCAAATTAATATCGAATCTTACCTAGAATAAATTTTTTTCATTCAGGAAAGTGTAGAAAAGCTTACCGAGCCGAGACCAATAAAACTCACCGAGTAAGGGCGAAAAGGATGATTCCATCACTTAAAATTTAATCGAGTGCACTTTAATTAAAATAAAAAAAAAGGAACGCGACTTTGAGAAACTAATGCGTCCAGGAAAAAAGTGGAGCATTAACAAATTAGTTTCCCGGCGTAAAGAAAAGACGGAGAAACTTACTAACCGCAGAAACTTCGTCTGACCTAATCGCGCGCGTTACTACTGCATTCCAAAGTAAAGCGCCGGCGCTGCGGCGGCGCGCGCGGCACGGAAAGGAATAAATTTCCCCCGACGAAAGAAAATCTACGCACGATCGCAATTCACCGCGGGCGGAGGTGAGCGCGGTGAGACGCGACCGGCGGGCGGGGGAGGATCAAACAAGCTGAATGCGAAGAGGCAAAAAAGCGCGGGGGGCCAAAGCAGAGCGAGAGAAATGGGGGAGGGCTCGGCTAGAAAAATGACCGGCTAACAAACTGCTAGCACGAAGCACGATGAATGCCTCGGCGGAATTACGTTCCGCGCCGCGTATACCCCGGCTAAAAACGCGATACGAGCTCCGCGGCGAGGAGGAAACGGGCGCGCGCGCGCGCCTGGAAAAATGGATGCGCTTCCCCCTTCGCTTTACCCCGCCTGCGAGAAAGAAAAGCGTCGCGACGGTACGGCTCGTTCGAGAAAACGCCAAGCTCGCCGCTTTTAAACGGCTAATGTCTGTTAGCTCTCGCCGCGGAGCGACGGTGTGCATTTGTTGCGGGGAAAGCCGCGCGACTCTCGCTTATGCGATTCTCATTTTTTTAACGTTCGCGCCGAGTGTTCGATTGTTGTAGAAATTTAATTTTAGAAAAAATTGATATGATTCACAATAGATCCGAATATCGTTTCGATTTACACACTTTATTTTTGTACATCGTTCTTTTGTTAAAAACAATTTTGCTTCGTCGACAAGTTTCGAGCGGTAATCGTTTTATCTTTACCATAGAGTAGTCCAAGACTTCTCAGCAAGATTTATTATTCTCTAAATAACACTACACTAATATTTATATTAATCTACATTTTCTATCGTGTTTTACCCTATATTTATTTATGCTAATTATTTGACATTTAATTCCTTAATTTAAAGAATAAAAAATTTAAAAAGCTTCAAATATATGATTTAACATTGTTTTCGACGTAACACCATTTCGCAGAATGATTGGTTTGGAAATTTATTGCTTTATTTTCTTCCCAGAAATATTTTTTAAATTGATTTGTTAATATTGGTTTTGTACAGCTTCGCGAAAAATACAAAGAAATGATTTCGAATTTTCGATTGAAATTTAATATCAGTCGAAAATTATTTTAAATAAATACACATTTTAATAATGCTAACAATTATTAAAATATTCGATCTTTTTTAAAATTGTAAATGTTTGTAAATTATAATAAAATACGGCTTTATTATTTTTCTTATTTTTAAAAGCAAATATAACACTGACTTAAGGTCTTGAATTATTTAATTAAAGTCCAAAGAACACAGTGTTATTTTTAGTGAGCGTAAGTGGCATAAAAACAAATCAAATATTACACAATTTAAAAAAGAACTATTTGAAATGCAATTAAGTTCAGTTTGTTTTTTCCAAGCTTCGTGTCAATTTGCATCATTCGCAACGAAAACGGCTTAATTGGCTAAAATTAATTGCACACGGAGATATCGGCGTAAGCTTTTTTTAGCGCGCAAACTCGCCGGTGAAGTCATTAAAAATGACTTACGCCTGTTACGTCTCTCTAACGAACATTTCAATCGGCTTTTTTTCATTTTACCAAACAAGAATCTGATGATTTCATTAACGACGGCTTTTTCGTTCATTAAACTGCTTCATGTCGCTGCTCTGCAAAATATTAACTTCGTCCACTGTAAAATTTAAATAAGACCACTCCCTGTGGATCTCGTAAAATAAACATTCGCGGAATACAGTATCGAAAATTATATCGCGCTTCGTTATTCCGCGATAAATCATTTTATCAATAATTTTGTCAACTTGCATATCTTCCTTTTATTACTACTCAGTTAAAGTCGTAAATTAAATGATCTAATAAACCTTCAACCTCATCTTTTTTCACAAAATTAATCACGAAGAATATGAGCTCTGAAAGAATATTTTTGGAAATTTGCCACCAAAAATATTTACCGAAATAACACCGTAATTTTTATCTGAATTTTGAACAGTTGACCTCAATTGAAAATTTTATTTCAAAAGCTCCATAATTTTTTCAGAAGCTCCGTAATACTCAAACTTTTCACTGAAAATGTCCACTTTGGTCAATTGTTCAACATTCAAAATTCCAGTGTCACAAAAGCTCATACTATAAATTTTACAAGAAATTTATCTCAGTTATCTTGATTTCTCCCTTAAAAATTATAAATGAATTCATCATCCCTACTGAAAAAATATGCCAATACGAACCTGCATAACAGTGGCGAGTGGACTTCGATTGGTGGCGTAATCGAGGCTGTCGCGGTGGGCCCAGGCGAGGGGTTCGTACGTGCTGTGGTTCGCCTGGAAGATGGTCCAATCGTAACCGGGCAGCGGGCCCCAGGCAGTCTCCCCGGCCCTCGTCAGCCTCAGGATCGGTGACACGGCATTCAACTGTGCGTCCTGCGGGCAAAAATCCGGCATGTAGTACCGCGACGCCTGCGGCTAAACGTGCAGGGAATCGAGTTTGATAAGCGCGGAGGTGAATTTTCCTCTCGCGACTTCCGAGCTTAGATGTGGAGAGGAGACTTTGTTGACCGTGGGGTGCCTAACTTTTTGAGTAGAGGGGACGAACTTTTGATGGATAGACGAGGGTCGTCACTTTTTTTATGGAGTTTAGATGCAGAAGTTTGCACGCGTTTTGCAAATGAGATACATTTTCTTTTTCAAGTTCTAATTTTTATTTAATAATTTATTGTTTATTTTATTTACGAGTCTGCAATTTTAAAAGTAATTACACTATAAGTACGGCATTGCTATAGCGGAGGGAATGACTAAAGCGAGTTAAAATGTGAAAGTCATTTGAAAAAATGTACATGCATTAAGTCGTAAAGGTCGCGTGCGCACATGATAAGTAGTAAAAGTCAACGTATAGTTCCTAATTCTATGTTACTCTTAAAGCAGGCTAGGGGAAAATGTGTATTCGTTTTAGCGAAAAATACGGGAGTAATTTTGTCATTTTCTGGTAAAGTAAACTAAAACAGACTGGTTATTTAACCTTTCAATTTATTTTTCATTTAAGTTGGTTGGTGCAGACTAGTACAATCTAATGGATTAATTAGAAAAAGAAAAAGTAGCATTACTAAATCAGTAAAGTTAATATTTCTCGCAATAAAAACAAATATTTATTCCAATGCCGATTTGACTGTATCTCTAAATTGTTAATTCTTTATGAAAATAAAATAGACGTGACTTTTACATCTAAATTTTCTGCATAAATGTTAAATTTACTGTTTATTTTTTTCCGTATATATTCAAAAGTAAGAACTACAAGTGCAATCAATAAATGAGGTTTCCGTACACGACGCACCGCAGAAAAAGGAACGAAATTAGATCGAAAATGAAAGCTCGTACCTTCAGCCTGAGATTGGTGTGCACGAAGAGGGGGAAGCCCTTGAGCTGCGCGCCTACGAGGCTCTCTTCGCCGGGGGGCGTGAAGCCCACTATGCCCACCGAATATTCCCGGCAATATTTGTCGAGGAGCTCGCGATTCCACTTGTCCATCTGCAGGTATTTGTTCAGGTTCTCGAAGATCAACACTCCGTAACGGCCCTTGTCCAAGTTCGTGAGGACCGGCAGCGACTTACCCGCCACCTCCACCTTGTATCTGAAAACAACGAAGTGGTTATTTTTTCACTAGCTCGGGTAAACGGCCGTTTAATTACATTGAAATTGGATTTTTTTGCGGGGGGAAATGTTTGTGCAGCGCGCAATATCAGCGAGTCTCGACTTCTTCCTGTTATAAAATATGTTGCCTCCCGGCGCGATAATCAGCTAGTTCAAATAACTTCGGATTGCATTTCCTATTTATCAGGAAATATAAATAACTTTTCATTTAGATTGTAAGGGAGATCACGTGCACAGATTTCAAAGGTTGAATTTAGATAGCCCACGAAATGATTTACGACAAAGATGATCCTTTTGAGATTAATGAATTCGACTTTAAGTATTTTAACTTTTGATTTTCCTAAGTCATTTTTTAGATCTTTAAATCCGTGGGTTTGATCCTACGTACTTTGGATCAGCATCCGAGGCTTGCCCGCTACCAACAGAGATATTATTTTATTTAAGTTACATAAATCTTTTTAAAAAATTGTCTTCGAAATGTTTATTTCGAACTCGGCAATTAAGTTCTCAAAGATTGTTTAAACTAATTTTCCATAAAAATGTATTTCATTTTATCATCGACGTAACAATAAATTTCGCCCGTTAAGAAAAAAACATTTAATTTTAGCTTCAGCGGCATAGACCCTACGCGCTCGCGGTCACAGCTTGGCATAAACATTATATTATTATAGCGATTCATCTTTTATTTTCTAATAAAGCGACCGATAACCTAACCGCGTATAAAAGTCCCATCACGCAACGAGGATCACGCAATAAAGGATTTTTTTTTATCGTCTGCATAAAGATTCGAACCGTCTTGGAATGCTGATGGATTCCTGAGCATCCTCCAAGTGCCGTAAAATCTCGCTCGCCTTTCCTCTTTAATGGGGCGAAGGGAGTGGGGGAGGGGCCTGCAGCGGTCGGTTATGAGGGGACAAAACAATTTTATTCCGTCCCGCTCGGCCGTTTTCCCCCCATCGGCGCAGTTCTCCGCGTCAATTTCATATGCAGACTTGTGTTTCGCAAGAAGTGCCTCAGATTTATGGAATTCCGTGAAGTGATTCTGATGACCCTTGAAAAGTCATGATGGTACTTTCAGATTTTTTTACGTCTCATTCTGCCTAATAAGAAAAATTATGAATTTTTCATGGAGATAAAGTAGCTTTTGGATTGTAGAATCAAAAATTAAGTTAATTTTGAATGAGGCCAAGAAAACATATTGTTGATATTCTCTGAAGCACTAACATAATTTTGAGAGTATTATTTATTGATTCATGAAGAGTTTGATTAATTAATTTTTTTTATTTTAGCTTTTATATTACGGATTTCAATAGTTTAAATAATTTTGGAAAATTAATATTCCTTCAGCTTCACAGTATTTTAAAAGTAACAAGGTTATTGAATATAATAAAGCAGTTTTATCGAGTAAGCAGTATTAAGAAAGTCCTGGAAAAGAAAATAATTCGGAACTCGAGAAATTAATAAGCGCCTAATTAAATGAGGAAGGCGATAAAGGAAAGATCGAGGGAAATTTTTTCAATTAAATTGGATAAATAAGGAGACGGAAAATCAACCGAGTTTACGCATAAAATAAAGATGCACGGCGAAACTCGACCGCAGTGATTCCAACCAAGCAGTCGGCCGACGTTAATTAGCCCGGCAAGTAACGAAGCTACCACTTTTCTATTTTTTCCCCCGATTTCCGCTGGCGATCGACCCAACGGACCGCTCGACTCGCGCTTTTGAAGGCGACCGTAAACTTTTGTTCCTGCTTTGCATACAATTTTGCATCGCAATTCCTCGCTCTTCTTCATTACTTTTCCCTCTCTACGATGTACTTTCCTCGAGCGGATCTCGAAGAAAATTTATGCATGCACTCTTTTACTTCTTTGTGTTTCAACTAAACATTTTTGTACTTTTTATTGTAATTCATTAATTTGTATAAGTACATAAAAAACCAACTTCGATTTTCAAGAAATTATTGGTAAAAGAAATAAGAAGTGTTCTTAGTTCAAGAAAATAATTAGTACACTTTGGAATTCTAAGATGTTTTTAATCAAGTCATTTCTTTTTTCAATTTTTTTACCAATTCTATATCTTATGATTCTGGAGTTTTTTCATAAAGTCTTCCCTATTATTTCAGTCGATGAAAATATAAAGAATTTTTTAAATATTTAACCTGTATACTTTAAAATCACAAACTGATTACATCAAAACGTAAGCGAGCATCGCTAATTACGGCCCTTAATTTCAAATTCAAACAAATTTCAAAAACCTCCCGCGGCGCTGAAGAGCAAAACGCATCGCTAACTTTCCCTCGATCAAAACTCGCCGTTCCGCTCGGAAAAAGACACATATCGCGCTGCATCGCCCCCCTCCCTCCCTCCCTCCACCTCACGAGTATCTGCGATATTTGTGACGCGGCCCCGGGAACAAAGTTTTCGCCGAGTCAAATATTTCCTCTGGCAATTTCACGCAGCGAGCCAAGCAGCGCTTTTCCCCTCTTTGCGCGGCGGCCGCTTTTCTGCAGTTTCGCCGGTGTACATACACTCGCGTCCGCCTCCCTCCCCCACGGCCGCGCCCGGGCGTCCACTCTATTTACCCTGCCGAGAGCCTGGCGACCTGCGCGCCTCCTCCCGCGCGCCGCAAAAATTCACCGGAATTAAAATTGCGAGCGCACGCCTTGTTGATTTTTAGCCGTCGTATACGTCGTCCCGCGGGCGCGGCACTTTGCGCTTTCGCCGGCGAGCGATTTCATTTTTCCACTGCGGGACGAGCCGGATGAGGGAAAAAAAATGCCGGCTTTGATTTTTTTTACGGCTTTTTTTATTGGGAATGCGAGTTTCGGGAAGAGCATTGACTGAAAAGAGAGTTTTTTTTTAAACAGAAGTGAAAGTTTATTAAGGCTTTGGTCAAAAGATTTTTAATTGCATTGCTTTATTTTCAATAACTGGGGATTTATTGGTATAAAAGAATGTACGAGTATATTTTAATAAATATAAAGGACTTTCATTTATTATTTCAATTTTTCTATGTAAAAAAGCTCTCAAACATATGAAAAATATCCTAATGAAAAACACGTAATTCAATTATTGAAGACCACATGTTGTTTTATCAAACTTCATGAAATATCATGCGATATTTTAATATTAATAAAATGCTGGATATTAAAATTAACAAAAATAAATGGAAAGGTCCGAAAAAGTTATATCTACAAACCATCTCATATTAATCTTTAAAAGTAAAATTCCTTTCCCCCAAAAGTCCTTACCACCGCTCGTCATTTGGCGAAAATACGCAAGCCGCGCACGTCCAGCGCGGTATAAGTCCCGTAAATTTCGTTCCCGATCGCTCCCTTTAAAATTCCGTCTCTCTCTTTGCACGCGCGTGAAACACGATTGTGAGAGCTTTTCCTGGCGCACCGCCGACCGGGCGGAAAAAAAGGAAAAAAATTAAAGCCGACGAGAGCGCGGGATCAGCTGGTGTTTTCCGCGCGCGTATTCGTAGGAGCGATGGGCATTTTTCTTTTTTTTTTTAAATCGAATCCTACCCAAAGCGAATCCCAATATGTCAGTGGACCACCGGTGCAGGGGGGAGCTACACGCGTGTGCCTATGACAGCGAACCAAATTAAATTCGCATTCCACTGTAGCCATTTCCAGGGGACCGCGTTTCTCGCTTTATTTTATTTTTTTTTTCACCGACCGTCTTTTTTTTTACCCGCCGCACGTCGCGCTCTCATGTAAATCATTTATGCATTTTTGCATTTTTCGAGCGCTTGCTCTCGAAGGGAGCGTCGAAAAAAAGGGTCCACGCGAATTACCTGCCGGTGAATGGAATTAATGAAAAATAAAAAATCATCGGATCGCAAAGAGCGCTAAAGGTGGGATTGTCCCGACGAATAATGAAGTTTTAATGAGCGTAGTGACATGAAAAGCTCGTGACGCGTTTCAATTTTACGGACGTTTTTTTCATTAATTATATTTTTTAGCTTACTTCCTTTTTTAAGGATTATGAAGCTCTTGAAAATTTCGCGTGTGAGGGTAATGATGTATGCGCTGTTGATACTCATAGCAATGATGAAAACACTTCTTTTCAACACTTTTTTTTAATAAAAGCGTAAAGAAATTGTACAAAATAGAGCATTTATGTACGAATTTATCGCCGTCTTAAGAAGGGAATGTTAAAAAAGTTAATTTTTGCATTACTACTGAATGTCGCATGAAATCTTGATTTTTCTACTTATTTTGAATTATACTCTTATTATTCTCATCTTTCCCTTAATTTCCCCTGATTATTATTATTTTTTTTTTAATAATTTTGTAGGCTGGAAAGAATCTCTTCTAGAAAACAATTGTAATCAATACGAAATACTTGTAGTAAGATCATAGCCGGGCGGAAAATCTGCAGTATGACTACTTAACCCTACAAGGATGAACACTAGGAATGTCAAGATTCATGCATTGTTATCTGTAGGCTTTTTTCTTTTTATTGGTTGCAAAAACATAGAATCTGACAAAAATTTAAAAAAAGCACAATGACGCTTACGCCACTCTCCACGATAAATTATGATATCAATTACCCTAACATCCCTTTCAACAAACTGCAATAAGATTTGCAAGAAAATCTCTCCCCTCACAAAAAGAACTTCAGACCGGTTTTTTCCATCAAACTTTCCGCTGCTAAAGGAACTTTCAAGAACCTGCATCCAGAATTCCTTATCTCGCGCTGAAAGCCAGCCAAATAAATATGAATTATCCTCCTTCGAAGTGTCCTTACACACACGCGCGCGCGCTGGGGCTACAGCACCCGTCGGGGAATGTACTTTGATGACTTGCAGAACTCGCGGGAATCGCGTTAGCATTGCAAAGTATCGGATTAGCCGGCGGAGAGCGGCGAGCTCTTCCTGAATCTTTCATTTTGGTCCGTCGGCTCGCCGATGTTTTCGCAGCCTCAGCGTTTCAAACCTCCACCTCCCGGGGTTCGCGACATTTTCGCGATCCCCCGCCCTATGCCTCCCCCCGGCGGCTCGAACTACGGAATTCGCGTGCTTTTTGAAATAATAAGCCGGCGGGAATCGGAGCGGGGCTCTCTGTCTCCTCTTCTTTTTTGCCGCCGAGAGGCCCAAGGAAGCGCGCGGAGGATTTTTCAAAGGAGCTTTCGAGATTACACGCCGCTGGGCACGGCGGCTCGAATATTTTCTCCGCGCAGGGGGGCTGCGAGCACTTTGTAAATCATCGAGCCGCGAGACATCGGACCGTGAAGGTTTACGCGGTATGAAAATGTTCGAGTGAATGGAGAGGCGGTGTTTTCTTCCTCGGTAAATCGCGTTTTTTATTTTAAATGGCCCATGCGAAATGGTGCGCTCTAGATCGAATTTTATGCGCGATGGATTTCGTATAGGTAAGCGGCATACTTTATTTCCTGTCTATCTAAAGATGAATTAGAGAAATGCCACTATACCATTAGGAAAATTTCTCTAAAAATTAATCAAAACAGCTCTTCTATTTAGCGAATAGTGGAATAACTGCCACTTCACTGAAAAAATAATAGAGGAAAATTTACTAAATAAATTCTTGGAGAAGGAGGAGAGACGTGAAACGTGATAAAAGTTATTATACTATAAAAATTGTAATTTTTCCAAGTATTATAGTAATTTTTCTCAGATTTCTAGTATGTCCTACATTTTCGATAATTTATAGTAAATTTTCCTATTTATTTTTCTCAACGTAATTTTAGTGCTTTTTCACTAATTCAACTTTAGAGGGTGGCGAAATTTTGTAAGCTATTAGATATATACGTCCTTGTGAAATTCGCGTGACGTTGCTTTTTGTTAGTTAACTCCACTTTAAAACTAATTAATTTTGCAATTAAATTGAGCTTTTCACGAGAAAGGCGCAAATCGGTTTAGTATTTCTAAAACGTTTAAAGTGTTCGGTCTATTAAGATAGCAAACAAAATAATTTCCCCGTTTGGGGAAACGAATTGTACAGCCATTACCCGGCGGGGAGACTCCACAATACGGCTGGCAGCCTAAGTGGTATAAAGGGATAAAAACTCGAAATTAGTTTGAGGCAACTATCGTGACAAAGCGGCAGAAAGGCCTTTTGTTGAGCTCCCGGGACCTTTTGAGATTTGAGACGGGAGGCTACGCCGCGGCATCGTCGCGCTCGCGCCCCATGATAGGATCTAATTTGAAAGGATTCACCGCGGAGCCCCGCTCGCTGAATAACGCTACCGGGAGCTCAATTTCGAAGCGCGCATTTGCATATAAAAAGTTCCGAATCTTTGCAAATGCATGACTCGCGAAATTTTCTTCAGGCCGTGGATTAATTCGCTTTTTTAGTTTCGCCGAGTATGATTTAACGATGTTTTGCAATTTGTTGAGCGGGCCATTTTTGCGTAAGAATGGGAGCTCGATTTTTGTGCTGTGTACAATGGGAAGAGAGCGCGCGATGAGATAAGAACGGAATGGAAAAGTTTTTCATAACAGTGGTAAATTTATTTAAAACTCATTGAAACAAGCAAACTTCGAAATTACTGCGTTCTCGAATAAGTTTCTTGATGAAGCGTTGCAGCAAAACAAAAGAATTCCTCGCGCTTTTATAAAACTTGAATTTACTTCAGCTGTAACTTAATTAGGCTTGAATCTGCAACCAATTTATTCAGTTAATTTGATGCGACAACAAAATTTTTATTGAAAATTATTCTGTTATTACAAAGCACACAGTACTAAATCAGTGCAGGTTTTGATTGTAATGTTTCGACGAACGTACGAAATTTGCACAACCATATAGTATTTAAAAAACAAATTTCATTTAAAAAAATTGACACACATTTGTTTTATACAAGGAATTAATTATCAAGGTAAAGCTTTTTAATAATATCCCACATTTAATAATATGTGAAAGTAGAAACAGTCGAGTATAGTCAGACATCGATATTCAATTAAGTCCTTTTACATTTCCTGCTCAGATCAATTTCATTTTAATTTTAATATTTTATTTATTAATTGATAGTACTCGATCATTCTACTTTATAATCATAGTTTTTTAGGTTTAATACTTTTATGAATTATTAAATATTTTTTGAAAGCTTCACTTTTTAAATTCTTACTTCCTCAGATTTAATCATTTTAATCTATTCAATAACTTTTTATACAAACTTCTTTAAACAGTATTACACCACCATTTATGAAACTAACCACAATAAAATTGTTTAGTTTACTGTATTATAAGCAAGCTTTATCTGAATCTCTATATTTATATATTTACCAAAATGATATGACGTCCACTTCTTTCAATCTTTTGCGGCACGGTGGTATATATATTTACCACTTAGACTATTTTCAAAGTATTTTTCTGTCGAGTATTACGGGTACTTTCATGAATTTACTATTACAACATACCAAAGGCTCAAATATCATTTCACGTTCACGAAATGGCATTTCACGAAAATTGAAAAAACCCTTGTGCAAAAATTTTCAAAACAATCCTATCACCTGAAAAATTTACGCCACAAAGTATTAACTCTTAAAATAACAATTTAAACTAAGAGTAAGAGTAATTCACTTCCCCGGGTGGATAAATCATCGGCGCTGCGCTTCCCGGCGGATCGATTTCCCCGCAGGCGCGCATCCATTCGCCGTGCAATCGTTCGTGCCTCCGCGGCTCAGCGCGCGTAGAATGCAATTTAAAACGGGCGGCTCACGCACGCGAAGGTGGCAGGGAGTGGGGGCAGCCTCTTTATTCCCGTCGCGTTGGCCCGCGGCTTTTCGCATTTCTCGCGCCTTTGTCGCGTGCGCGCGCATGACTGAATTTCGCAAGAGGCGAGCGTCGTCGTGACCCACTTGAGGCGAGCGGCGATACATCGAGCCCGTTATTCCCGTTCAATTGTTTAGCTTCGGCGAGGCTTTGCTTCCCGCGCCTGGGGAATCGAGGGCCCCGGGTGAATGGAAAAGGGTTGATGTCTTTTGGAATGGTTCTTTTTTCGCGGATTAAACGGGGTTTTTTACGCGCTCGAGCGAGCTTTCTTTGAGATCGCGGAAATGGAATTCATAATTGAAGTGTCCATCAAACGTCGAGGTAAGGTGTGCTTAATGGATTGATTGATGTAAATAATTATAAATAGCGAGCGGAATATCGCTGCGACTGTAGTTTACTTGAAAAATTATGATTCACCCGAGAATTTTATCTTTTTCTATTTAAAAGAAATCCAGGAATAAATTTTCACGCTAACGAAGTGGACGTTCGCTTCCTTTTTTCATCAGTTCGATCGCGAACTTCTGCCCTCGGGGAATTCCCGCTCGTTTTTTTTTTTGACTGGCTCCATCGCAAACTTCAGGCTCATTTGAGGCGTCCAAAAGTCCGGGGAAAGCACTCGAAAACTACTCGTCGAATCACTTCGTCATCGCTGCTGCGGATGGGGAAAAATCGAGGCTCCGACACCGGCTTCCACTTAGCAGTTGCACAAAGCGCCCGCCCAAGTCAAACCGGGCCCGGGGAGCGTACGTCCGGCGGAGGCGCCCGCAGGTGCGCCCCGAGGAGCAGTCGGCGTCGCCGCTGGCCGCGATGCGAATCACGTAGCCGGCCGAGCTATCTGCATGCGCTCGCGACGCTCTCCGTGGAAAAGACGCCGAACGGAGGAGGAACGGCCCGGGAGGGGGGCGATGGGAGCTGGTTACTCGCCGAGCCGCTCAGAGGCGGCGGCGGCCGGCCGCTGTTGCGGAGATTAGGGTAATGCCGGATAAGAGGGGGCTGCCGGGGACTAATTTCTCGGACTAACTTGCTCGGGTAAGGCGCTCGTGGCAATTGAATTGAGTACGTTATTCGGCGATGGAGTGGCTTGACTTGGGGCTACCTTTTTTGGGGGGAATTTAATGGGCCCGGCTGAAGAATTAGTTTAATTAATCATCCTTGTAACCGGAAAGAAGAGGAGTAATTGTATCAGCAATTGGTGGTACAATGATTATACTTTGTTAAAGAGGAAACTCCATGCATGGCAGAAATGGTTCGCCGTAAAAAAATTTAAAGATAGGACACCTAATGGAAATAGTCTCTATTTCTCCTTTCGAGGAGACAGTTTTTCGGATACTTCACTCATTTAATGGCTCTTTTCCAAATTAGCTATTAAATGGAAGAAAAATACTCCACAAATCATTTTTCCGATAGGAGAAAATGACACCAATTCAGCAGGATTGCTTTGGAAAAATAATTGAAAAATAAATCAAAAGTGTTCATCAGCTAATGGTTTTTTCATTTGCTTTGCATACTTTTGACAATTTGGTAACTTAACAAAGGAATGTATCATCGAGCAGTCGATCATTCAAACACTATAAATATTTTACAGCGAAGACAGATTTTAATAATTCTAAGCCGAGTAGACGTAAGAGTGACAGGGCAGTTTCAAGTTAGCCACGAAGAGGTGAACTGTACTATTCACAAACGAAAGCTTGCATAATTAAAACCTATAACATCTTAAAATCAATCATCTTCATACTAAATCAAATATTCATTTTTTTAATTAATAATGCTACTCAAGTGATTAGTGATATTTTGGTGTGCATCCCTTTTAATAATCAATTTTTCTTTCTTTTCAATTACTTTGCTGCTGATCAGGTATAATATCTTCACTTTTACTTTAAATTAATTGAAAAAGTAATGAAGTAGTAATTTTAAATAAAACTACTCGACTGAATTTCGAGATCATACAACAAAGATAAAAATAATTGAGGTTTTGCTTTAAAAATGTTGTTTGAATTTCAGCATTGAATTGCTGAAACGAATAAACTTCTAATAACTTTCCAATAATGCGAAATCGCTTGTAAAATCAGGATAGGGAGGCATTTGCTTGGCGTATCGACAGACGTTATGCCCGCGATAGAGGCTCTTCGAAACACGCTACGTCTTCTTTCTCCTCCGCGGCGAGTCCAAAGTACAGGCAGTGCCTGAACGATTGATTGTCTCCAAGGTACCGTGCATTCGAGAAAGCTCAGTCGTAATATAGGGAATCCAAAGCCCCTTTCTTCCCGCTATCGGATCGGACCGAAGTTTTTCCTCGCCGCCGCCGGCGCGCGCGGCCTCGTCTGTTCCATTAATTTCCCGAGCAGCCGTCGATGCGTCTTATTCTTTTTTGGAATATCGCGCGGGTACCCCGTCATAGAATTTTATCCCTTTTGCCGATTAATAAATCTTGTTACTTAAGTACAGCCGAGTTGATATTTCTTTTTTACTCGACTCATTTTTTACTTTTCTTATGAAACGATCAAAGATTTCTTTAGAAAGATACTTTCTTTACCTTCAGAATGAGATGTTTCATGATTAATGAGATACTTTAAATAAGCTACTTAGTTTATTTAATCCCGCATTATATTCTCTTGAGAAGAAAGACGTGACTTTGTACGAAATAATCAATATTTTCAATGACTATTAGTTTTGAAAATATTGTAAGCATGTGTCTGCTTTTATTTCAGATTTTGATATGTTAAATAATTATTCTATAAAGAAACATGTGTCTTTCAGTCAACAGAAAAGTAGTAGTCAGCGTGTAATAAATTATTAAAATAGGATAAATCTTATTCAATTTCAAATTTGCGTGACGAAAGCGTCGATCGCTTAAATTACCTAACTTTAAAAGTGCAGAAAAATTCATTTCACAAACATTTATCCGTAAAATATTCAAGTTGCGTTGTATGAATACATTATTTACCGCGAACCGATAGGCATAAAAATTCAAGTTGTATAAAATTTATAGGAACAAATCGATTTTATATCCTTTCTTTGCTGACGTCAGGCTATTAAATTTTTCACATAAAGTAGAAGTAAAACGTACTCCAGAAAAACCGATCGACCAATGGTATTCTCTGCGCGAAACAAAAAAAAATTATTGGAAAAAGTTTTATGTCCCATCGCAGTATTTTAAAACTTTTTTTTATCTTTATGAAAATATAAATTCCATTGAGAAATATTCCGCAACACGGGACATTTTTTTCCTCTTCGGTTGAATTACTGCACACTGCAGTTGGGAATTTAAAAAAAATAACAAATGTTTCTTATATTAAAAATTTTGTTGAAATTTCTTTGAGCTAGTGTTCAAATATTTTTGTAGCTGCGTGAATAGAGAAATATTATTTTATTAAAACTGAAGTCATATGGAAGTTACGAAAATCTTATATAAAGAATTTTGTTGAAATTTCTATACCCTATTGTTCAAATATTTTTGCAGCTACGAGAATGGATAAATGTTAAATTATTAAAAATAAGGCCAATAGGAGTTACTAAAAATATCTTTCGTATTTTCAATTCACAAAATGTTCAAACTTCAATTCGTAGTTGTTGAAAGTCCACAATCCACAAATTTCAAAAAGAGCTTGAGTGTACAAAACTTTGAAAGCCAAAATATTCCGTGAGCAGAATATGTTAAACCATAAAATAAGTAAAATAAACTTTTAGGGTAATATGAAAAGTTCAAGTATGTTATTATCTTGGTAATTCAAATGTAATACCGCACCTTAAACTTAAAATCATTTTTTAAACATTGTGGAAATAGTTTTACAAATTAATTGTATTGTTAGAAGTGGCTACCCATAAATATCCAATAAATAAATAAACCATGTATGCAATTAGATTGAAAATAGATAAATAGCATAAAAAATCAGTAACAATTAGCTGATCCGCTTAATTTTTCAAGTACCCAGTCTCACAATCGCCGGTGTTATCCTCAAGACACAACTGAATTCAATTACGGCCACTCGGCATCGACTGCAGCGTTGAGCGTCAAACTGCCGACACGCGGAATCCAATAACGAGCCCCGCCGACGCCCCGAGCTCGCATTAGAACAAAAGTCAGGGAGGGTTGAAAAAAAGAGAGAGGGACTCGTCGAACGAGCGGGAAAATCGTGTCGAACACGCTGTCGAGGAGGAATCCCGACCGGTGGGAAACAGTCGTCAGGCGGCGGACAGGCGACTCGGGCGGGTCCGAGGCCCTGCCCGGTAGCCCCCAGAGCGAAGACGAATGTAACGCGGCGGTTCTCGCTTTTCAGATTTCGACCGGTGCTCGGAATTATTCATGAGCCGGGGAAGACGCCGCCGAGCTGCGGCTTTTCCCTTTGACGCGCGGGCCGGACTGGAAAATGGAGATCTTCCTCTTTCACTTATTTATGGATTCGCGTAATTTTGAGTTTTTAGCTTCTTTTTTTTTCTTGATCTGATGGACTTTTATGAGGGAGCCGTGGAAAAGGGTTGAGTTAAGGCACGGAATATCGACGGTTGCAGTTGCTAATTAGTTCGGAAAGTTGAAACTTGAAAGTTGAAACGTTGACAACTTCGTTAACTTTGTTCGGGCAATTTTCTGAGTGGGGTGATTATTAATTAATTAACTATTTTATAACTTTTATTTTATAGCGTCTGAAGAGGGGTACCCCTATACTAATGTATTCGCGCCCTCTGAATTTCATTCAGTGAAATTTTCACTGATTTTCAAAGCAGTGATAGTTTCGACTGTAAAACAAGGTTTCTTCAATAGATGCGTGCTGCAGACTACGTGATTAATTAGCGAATTATGTAATGATTGTAGTTATTAATGTACTCAACGGAAAGATTTCAATTATTTATTAAATTAGTTTTAGAGGATTCACCGATAATAACGTTGAAATCGAGATGAAAAAAATTCACACAGGTAGTTACCAATAATTTAAATCTAGTACACAAGTATATCCATTATCATTTGATTTATTAATGAATTGTGAAATGATACGTACTGAACAGTTATTAATGGACTCAATAATTTAAATTTAGTACATAAGTATATCCATTATCATTTGATTTATTAATGAATTGTGAAATAATACGTACTGCACAGTTATTAATGGACTCAACGGAAAGATTTCAATTTTTCATTAAATCAGTTTTAGAGTATACACCGGTAATAGCGTTGAAATGGAAATAAAAAAAATTGACACAGAGAGAAGATACATTATTTTAAATTTAGTACACAAGCATCCATTATCATTCCGCCGTGCACTCCTCAGACTCTAAAAGATTAATACCGACTACATTTTCTTGCTCAAAGCGACCCGGATTACAGGTCGAACAAAAAGGCGCGCTCGTAAAAAGTCGAAAATTATTCCACGTTCATCATCGGCATCGGTCTGCATCCCGCTCGCCCCGTGGAGTTTCGCGCTGCCCCGTGAATCAAATACTTTCACGAAGTTCGCTCGCAAACTTTGCACTCCGGCTCCCCCGGCGTTTTCGAAAATAAGACCACCAGGCGTCGGGGGCAAATCGCTCGCGGAGGCGGAAAAAAAACGGCGGGGCAAAGAAAAACAAGGCGGGGAGAAAAAGGAGGCGAAATTTGACGCCGGCCACGGCGCAGTTTGATTGGGCATTTGCATTTTACGGCTCGCTCGCTAGCTCGGCGAGGCTGTTTACGTTTGTATACAAAAAGATCGTCCCCCTGGCCTGCTGCGCGCCGGCGGGCAGTTTGTATGCATTGTGCCCGGCGCGCCGACGCGATTGGAGAACAAAGTTGCGAGGGAGGCGTGCTAATCAGGTAGAAAAGTATCGGGACGAGAGAAGGACCTCGGGCATTCGGCGAGAGTGGCTCGTCGATGCGAGGCGGGACGGGAATAAAGATTCGCGGGAAGAAGTTGCAGAGACGCGAAAAAGCGGAGGGAATTCGGTTAGGGCCAATTCACAGTGTCGAATCTGAAAAAAACAGTAACGAGATTCGTTGTTTTCTGTTAATTAAATTAATTATTTTCGTTAGATTTGTGCGATATTTATTTTGGAAAACAGTATTTTTACGCAAGAACCTTTCACTCGTTTCAAAACAACTTTTCTTCAATAAATTTATAGATAACTGTTTAAAGCATTTTTACTATTATACATTGAAATGATATATGTGCTTTCTCGGCTAAAAATGGCTTGGCTCTCCTTTTTATTAATTTAAAATTTGGTTTGTTACATCCATAAAGTTTCAAATTATCAGATGTTAAATATTCAAAAGTTTTACCTATTGTTAGGACTACTTTTAATGTAGCGAATCTTTTGTAAGTGAATCTGCGTAACATAGGACGTAAAGCGATTTTAATTTCTCATAAAATTTTGACGTTTTGTAAGCAAAGTAATTTTCTGACTAGAAAGTCCAAAATTCAAGTTGAATCGAGAGCGAAGTGAAAAATGCATTTTCGAATAGAGCCGCTCGAGAGCCAGGCAAAGTTTGCCGAAGTCGGCTGAATTCCCGTAAATCGCCAGCTTTGTCCCAGATTAAACAGCGGGAAGTTTAAATTAACTGTTGATAAATCCGCCGCTTCGTCGCTCACCTCGGCCAGTGTGAAGTACCTTAAGGCCTCGCGCGCGCTAAAAAGGAAAGACAGAGACGAAGGAGCGCGGCGCTCGAGCTTTAAGAGCTTGCGGAAAGCGCGGATGCTACTTCCGCTTCTATTCCCCCCTCCCCTCACCCTGTCTTTTTATCTCTTTCTCTCTCCTTGTCCCTCCCCCCTCTGTGACCTCCTCAACCGCCGTCTTCTTTACTGCCGCCGGACCGCGAGTCCTTTCAACGTTAGACTTGGCCTTTCTGTGCCGGCGAGCTTGCACGAGGAGAGAAGAATCGCTACGTGTTTTGATTTTCGAAATGCGTACCGATCAGCGAAATCTTTACGGGAGGCGGGCGTTCCAGAGGCCTTGCGGAACTTACTGCTTCCTTCGGAGGCGGCGACCGCCTCCCGATGGGGGTTAACGCGCGCCGAACTTACAAATTTTATATACCGCCTCGCGAAAATTCAATGCAATTTTACGACTCGACGGGGGATTCGAGATTCGATATTTCGTTCGACTTGGCAATTTTATTTACCTCGACGCGGCCCGGGGCGTGCTTTTCGTAAACATCTACGTGCTTTTGACGTGAATTCGCGAATTCTAGGCGCATTTCTCTTGATAGCACACTCGATGCAAATATTTATTTAAAGCGTGACCTGAACTTGTACACTTTTTTAACGGGTCTTACTCATTTTAAAAAATTTTTTTATAGATAACATTTTAATAAAAAAGTAACTCATATCACTATACTAAGTAGTCCAATGAAAATTCCCTGAAAATTAGTGAAGAGAACCTCATTAAATTTTCACAAATTCACATTTAAAAAATACCACACGAATTTTCTTAAATTTCAATGTTTAGATTCATCAAGGGCACAGCTGTCAATAGAAGCGCGTAAAAAAATATTCGCAATCAGCACTAGCCCACATTCGCGCAGTCACACACGCTTTCTCTTCGGCTCTCGACAAAGAGCGTCGCTCTTTTCTCTGCGAGAGTCCGAAGTCGCTCATGCACGAGGAGGAGCGAGGCGCGTGATTACAGCGACGTCGAGCGCACCGCGGCTCTTATTACCCCGCACTTCCGATTCGCTCCTTTATCGCGAGGCCGGAATGAGGAAGAGCGGAAAGGGACGTCCGCGCTTGTTCCGCGGGCGGGAAAAGAAGAAGGCGTAATGAAGAGCCGGTTGGAGCCTCCGACAAAGGAGGGAACCTCGTGCGTTTGAGGTATCAGATTCTGGGTGTAATTGCGCTCGCGTCGCGCTGCGAGATGTTTTAATCTTTTTTTACGCGCACCACTGTACAAAAGGAGTATGGATATAACTAAATTTAAAATAAGTAAAATAAACAATATAGTTTACGTGGAAATTCATGCGAATAATAAATACAAACGTGTATTTAGATAGGGTAGAAAAAAGGAAGAAATTTTTAATTGTTTGCTTATGATTTATACGAGCAATGTACATCGATGCGCGAAATTAAACGCAAATATGTCAGCGTGCAAAACCAACGTTTTGGAGGGAAAACCGGAAAGAAAAACAATATTTTGTATTCTGAATGCTAATTAATGGGTGATCGTATGCGAAACTTTCTTTGGTCGCTTATACTGAGAAAAATATGGTAAGAAAAATTACGTGAAAAACATATCAGTCAGGGCAAAACTTGAACCTGATCAGGCCACGAAGTTAGCTAAT
The DNA here is from genome assembly GCA_900480045.1 of Eurytoma adleriae. NCBI lineage: Eukaryota > Metazoa > Arthropoda > Insecta > Hymenoptera > Eurytomidae > Eurytoma > Eurytoma adleriae. The sequence continues at coordinate 39,798 of UXGC01000381.1, forward strand.
TCTAAAATACAATGTAAAAAAATTACTAACCATACATTGTAAATATTGTTACAAGAAAGAATAGACCACACCGTTAGTAGAAAAAATTGTATTTTTTATTAACGCTTTTTCCTCAAGTAGGTCATACTGAGCAAAGTGAACGGGGAATGCAGAATGGGCTCCACTTGCCTATATTCGAAATGTGACATGGGCATCGAAATTGCGAGCCCTTCTAATAAGTACAGACCACTCCATAGAGCGGAGTTTCTGAAATGGCGTGTATTGAGCACCGGTTTTGACGACGAGCCATAGCATTTCTTCGATCTACAGACATAAATCTAGGAAGATACAGTACAGCAAGGTAGGCTTTAAAACTAAAAGTAGAGGTAGGAAACCTATATAGAGAAAAGGATTAATTATTAGATAAATACAGAGTTATAATACAGTAAAAATAAGTTTTTAAATTATATCAACCCGTAAATAATTAATAAAAAAAGAGAGAAACAAAAACGAACACGGAGGACGCGAGCGATAATTTACTCGGGAGTAGCGAGTAGCGAATGACGAAATTTTTGACGTTGACGAAGCGAAGGGGCCGGACATCCATCAGCCAAGTAGTAATTCAATGAAACAATTCCAAGCGCTCCAGGGGGACAGCAGGCGGGAGGCGAGCTTTTTTCGCTGTGACGTTACGCGTGTGCTGGCAAGAGGAGGAGGGGGGAGGCGCAAATAAAGTGCAAAATGCAATGGCCCCGTGTTTATCGACTGCGAAGCGGCGACGGCGGCTGTTAATTCCAAAGTCCACTGTCTAATTTATTGACACTTGAATTTTTAACGGGACGTGAGCGCACGCGCCGCCGCCCGAATGACAATATCCGTCGCGCTGCTCTTTTGCCGGACTGCAGCGTGGACGATCGGCGCGGAGCTCGTCACACCGCTGTTTCTTGCAAATATTTGCGATGCCGTCGAAAAAGCAAACTCCAGTTGAGGATAAAAAATATTTTTAACGCCGTTTAGTGCTGAGGTACTTTAATTTCAGTAAGCTGAGAAATAGAGCTTTTTTTTATTTCGGTTTATTATTGTAAATGATTTTTACGAGATTTTTATGCATTCAATTATTTCATTTACACAAGTGCCATTTACTTAACGTTTATGCATTCTCTGCAAGTGTATAAGATGTATACATGTAACCTTCATGCAATTATCAATTTCTTATTGCATTTCTTACTAAGCCCCTTTTAAAACGATCAATTGAATTATTATTAACAAAGATAAGAACTTAATAAACCTGCTAAAGTTAAATAAGTGACATTAATTCAAATACACTTAATTGACGTCAAAAGTCTCTTACTTATTTTAATAATTGAAAGCCTTTTGACGTAAAGTAAGTATAATTATTCACTTACTTAAGTGATCTTTTCAAGATTCAATGATTTAATTTTAGAGGGTAAAATATTACTCAATAAAATTGAAATCCAACCGCATGAAGTTAAGGATTCTAAAAATCCTCTTTATGCACCCTACGAAGTACGCGTTCAACATCGAATTTTCACGTGGAAGGTGGGGGGAGTCGGCTGCAGCCGAATATTTCTCGTCACCGCCCGCGCAATTGCATTCCCTCGCCTAACGCCCTCGCGGCGCTGGGAAAATATAGAGCCGGTGCGCGCGGCTCGTTTCGGGTCTCGTAGCGCGGATTAATCCGCAGTGTAACAGCACGCGACGACTCTGCGGCTGTTGCATATGTGGGACGACTGCAGTCTCGGGCCGTCCCTATTAATTTGCCGCTCGGCGCGGGGGCCTCGCAGCCGAGGAGGCACATCCTCCCGCGACCGAGTTTCCGACGAGCTCTCCCCTCCCTCCGACAACCCCGTTCTTCGTTCCGCTGTTGCTTTCTTAGGTGAGCAGGATCAAGGTTTCTTTTTTAACGAAATTTACTGGGTAATATCGAATTTTTATGAAATCTACTGCTTTGTAAAGTACTTTCACCTAAATTCATTATGTTTGGTTATCACAATATTTAAATCTTATTAATTTCGATTTATCACAGTGCATCATGTGATTCAATGGATTAACTGGTGAATAAATATTTCCATCACCCAAAAATAAGGTGATCGCTCATTTTACCAATGTTGAGAACAATAAAATCTAGAGATTACGATGTGAATTTACTGGTTCTAATAAATACCTGAATTTTGACTACAAGTCTTTGAATTCCACTGGGTAAAATTTAGAGAATAACTTGGATGAATAATGCACATATTTTTTGGCTGTTTTAAGCTGCGAGGAATAATTAGTTTTATAATTGAGTCCTATCTACAATTTTTATAATTTTACTAAAATTACATAACTAAAAATTTTCAGAAATTTCTGAAATTCATATAAGCTGCTTTCATTCAATGGAAAATTCGAGTAGAATAATAAAAAATGACTAATGCGAACCAGGTGTTTTATGAAACTCGACATTTTATTGAAATAACTCTGGGGAAGGAAAGTTTTGCCCCAAATCTGTTTAAAATATTTCAATTTTCGAACTCCCAGGAAGGTTTTACGTCTAATATAAAATTCTTTCATAAAGTAGAACAGAGTTTATTATTCAGCAACGCTACTTTCAACAACTCCACCCTCAAATGTATTCTGAAGCACGAGAAACTTACATTCGCGAGAATAGCAGGGAAATAGTAAAGTTAAAATTGGAAACGTGAAAATTTCCTCAACGCGGAAAAAAGGCCACGTCGATTTCTTTTTTATAAATAAATGTACTCGCTCATTCCATCCAATTATATCGTCACGGATACTACGCGAAAAACTTCGCGAAAGTAAATTTGTTCTGTCGGTACGTTTTAACGAGAAAATTTGTATTCCTCCCTTTAAACGTGTAAATATCAAATGGAATTGGTCGGGCGAAAAACAAAAATAAAAAAAGGAACCCGTCAGTTCCGTTATTTCCTGCAAAAAGGGAAAACAGCAGCGAAAAAGCGACTTTCGAAATTCGCCAATTCTCCCGGCCCAACGCGCCCATCGGGCCACTTGGCTGCACACCCGCGCATTTTTTTCCGGCGTGCCAATTAGCGAGTTGATTTTTATTCAAGTCGCGAAATTCGGACGCCTCGCCGACAATGGCGCCAATCCCGCGGAAAATGCGAAGATTCTGCGAGAGCCGGGACCGCTCGTTCGCCACGGCTCGTCAGTTTGATGCGGGCATAATTGAGCGTGGCCAAATTATTAGAGGCCCGGCCGCCACCGCGCGCCTCGCTCTCCGCGCCCTTCATCCAGCCGCCCAGACCACTTCCGGCAGATTTTCACTCGCGGAAATTTCGGATCGGCTCTCGCTCGCTTTGATCGATCGCGGCTCCCGTTGTAATTTGCGAATTCGGTCGGCTCTGCGGTCGGGACACCTCCCACGGTCTCTCCACCGGCTCGGGGGATCGACGGTACTTCTTTTTTTTTTTCAATTTTTGCCCTGTCAGTGCGGGGCTCGAGATGCGCTCTCTGGTGCACTGGGTTTATAAAACATTTCGATCTGACAACTGTACGTTTCCATTTTTTTATTATGAAAAAAATACCGTTTTCCATTTACAAAATCATTCTTTTATTTACTATAGATTTTTAAATTAAACAATTCTTTTTTGTTTTTGAGGATACTTTTATTTTCTACATACGTAACTTTGGAATTGAAGCTGTAGACGCAGGTAGTGTTTCACGTACGTGAAGTGTTTTTGGAAGATCGAGTGGAAGGCAATGAAGAAGAAGCCATTAGCGAAAGTAGGGGCGATGCAAGTTTAAAAAAAAAGTTAGGCTGAATCGTAAGGGGAAAAGAGTTCCGTTTCGTGACATAGTGTGAGTTTTAATTCTGTCTACTTTTACCGCTTGGTTCAATTACTTGCACTTATTGTATTTTGTTTGTCTTTTCATTGCAATGTTTCATAAATAAAATACTTCGCAGAAAAGTAAAACTTACGCGATTGGACAGTTTGGTAATATAGGTATTATAGGTAGCAGATTTGCGACTCACCTGAAACAAAAAATAAAATTTGTGATTAGTAATATATAAATTTTTTTTTTTTTAAATAAGTGCGCTGTAATAATCATTTTGCTAACCAGCCGTTCTGCCGTTACCTTTCAAAATTAAACAATATAAATTTTGAATTTTACGCTGTAATCTATAATGAATATTCGGATATAATGGAAATTACCAAAGAATTTTTTAATGAATGTCAGCGTAATATATACACGAATAAAATATTTTAATAAAATTTGGAAGGAAAATCCATATCAAAATTTTGAAATGCCTGTCCAATAAAATTGCTGTGGAAATTCCTTATCAAAATTATAAAAAAATTTTTTAATTATCGGTAATTTTTCGTTAAAAATTACCGATAATTAAATATTAGTTAACAATGTATATTTAATAAAATTTGCTTAGTATATCAATTTTTCCGTATAATGCAGTAATTCGTAGAAATTCTTAAACATATTTCCAGATTGGCTAACTGTTCCTTCCAAGAAAATTTATCATACAGTTTGTCAATTGATCATACTTAGATTGAAAAGAGAGAAAACGTAGATTGAAAAGAGAGCTTCTCGCGCAAGTTAACGACTCCGGCGCCAACTATACCCGACCAGAATCGTTTGTCGGCCGAGGGAATTCCAGCTCGGAGTTTCGCACTTTTTCGCGATGAGACGGCGCCGGCGACAAGCCGTCTGGAAAATTAAGGAGCATTGTAGGAGGCGAGTTTTTCCGCGCTGTAGCGATCGATGAGGCATTCAACGCATGATTTATGCGCGTGGATTTTCGCGAGGCGCGCGCGCCCCCGGAATGCTCCCCGATACTTCGCGATTTTTCTCCCCGGCCGCGATGTGCTCGAAATTGGACGCGCTCGAATATTTCCTTCGGGATCGGCGACGATTCCGCGCGTCGGGGCAAATATATAATTTATTCGATGTGTAATACGGGTGAGCGAGTTTCGTTCAGGGGAACGCCGACTTGTTACGCGTCCAATTCATTGGCATCTACCGCTATTGATGGTATTATTATTGACATTCTATTATATTATTTCGGCTTAGTAGCAGAAATGATGGTTAATAAATATTGCTAAAATTTGTAGGATATTGTACAAATTCATTCGGGTTTATTGATTACAGTAAATACCATAATCTAGAGATTAAATAGATTTAGAGATAATTTAAGTAATCCTTTAACGACTGGTTTCAATTTAAATACACATTTCAAAAAATAATTTATTACAGATGTAGTTAAATCTAAAATAATGTAAAATATGAATTCAGGGTTGTAACAATCTTGATTATTCAGTTGCGTTCATAATAAATTTTAAGGTATGTCTATTGGCACAAAGATCACGTAAAATACGTGGATTTACGAGCATGTAAGCAAGAACTAAACAAAGAATTTCTCCTTGTATCCATACAATATTCTTGGAAATATGAGGATTTATGTGGAAGTTCTCCTTAATATCACATAAATAGGTTGATATACGTGGAAATATGTGGATTTACGTTTTTTGTTTTAAAATTTATAATACTAAAATAATTAAAAAGTATAAAACAAAACAAAATTGAAAATTATGTGTAAAATTTGATAGAATATTAATTTAAAATTTAAAGGGGTAATAAAAATTTGCACGATAAAATTTTATTTTTATTCAAATCTCGAAAAAATCGTTAAATCTACTTCTGTCCGTTACGAGGTATTTTACAGGCACAACCGTGCGTCGTCAGCAAACTAGTTTGCCAACCGGCGGGGCAAAAAGGAGGGAAATTCGTGTTCGCAAAAAATTGCGAGGCGCGAGAAAAGGAAGGCCGACCGTGTGCACCGTATCCTCGCAGTCATACACGCTGCTCTCTCTCTCTCGATTCTTTTTTTTTTACCCCGGTGGAACACGCGTCGTTAGCTTAGGACACCCGAAATAAATCCGCATCAGGCCGAATGAGCATCACGAATGACGAGAATCCCTGGTGCGGCTACCCCTGTGTCTTCCTGAATATTTTTTCTTTTTCGTAGGCGTGATACTCCTTCTCTCAGTTGCGGGTTCGCTATTCTCATTAGTCAGCGTTTCACTTTGTTTTGACTGGTATGTTAATTTTTTTGCGGTTTTCCGAGTGGAGCGAACAGGCGTGCTACCTCTCAATTTATTTCGCTCACGTCTTTCATAATCGCCCAGGAATTTCCGATAATTCATTGATCGGATGTTGTCAAAAATGTCTTTATTAAATGAATAGCATGTAGGAGAAAGGATTTGAAAAATAGTCAAGAAAAATAATAAGCAACAAATCTTATTGTTTTGCATTAGTAAAATCTACTGGATTAGAAAACTTTTTTGAACTTTTTAAGAGTTTAAAGCTAAGTTTACAGCTTAAAATATAGAATCTACTGCTCGATCTACTGTATATTTTTTTCCACATTCGTGCAAATAAAGTATTAAAAAAAAAAATCTTAACTTTTCTCACAAAAAGTATCTTAGTTTTGAATGAAAAATTGTTAATATTATTCAATTTATTCCTGAAACTCGCTTTACTAAGCAACAAAAACTTTATGATGAAAGTGCCCGTGCGTAAGCGTCAAAATTACTCTCAGGGGACGAATTCCCTTTAAAGCTCCCGACGGGCCGAAAGAAAGAACCAAAAACTAAAAATTTCCCTCGCCATTCGAGAGCCAGTCGATTCTCTCTCTAAAAAAAAAGAAAACAGAGAAAGGCGCAATAATAAATTCGGCAACAGGCGCCCGATAAACTCGTCGGCGTCACGAAACCCCATTTCCCACCCTCGCCCCCTCGAAATCTCTTCGGGTGGTGGCGAGCGAAATCAAAATGCGCCGCGCAGGGGCTTTCAAAGGGGTTCAATCTGCATGCGGCTTTCGCCCGGTGCACAGACACGCACGCGCGCACGGGAAATAAACTTTTTCCTGACTTACACCCCCAATTCCCCGCTGTTGCGCCCGGGCCGGTCCTCTCGAGGCCGCGCGCGCGCCGCCTTGCAGCGGAGCGGAAGTGCGCGCGCCGGGAGGCTCCGCTGCGACGTTTTCGGGGAATTCGCTTTGACTTATAGCCACTTCGACGTTTGTGCAAATGTAAATTAGGATACTTGACGTTGCGAGTAGATTGCATTAATTCGCGAGGGGCTTAGGTTTTTTTATTGGATCTCTGCGGTAGTTAATTACATTATGAGTAGAGATATATAGGTGCTTCTTATAGAGACAGATTTATTTGGGTAGAGGGGATTAGAGAAACTTTTTTAGTCGAATTTTTCATGTCTTTTTATACACTGTGATTGTTTTTTATCAGTAAATTGTCAGTGATGTAATGAATACACTTGTAGGTTGAGAAACAAGAGTTGCTTTAGTTTTTATGTAGTACAAAAGCGTAAGATCACTAGTGACCCTTTAATAATTACAAACAAGAGAAACGTATGAAAGTTAAAACATATATTGAAATAAGTATGTTATTTAATTAAAAAAAAATTGACTCCATTGAATGAAAGGAAAATGTTGGAAAAGGCTATTTTTATAATCTCTTGTATTTAAGTAGTAACATACCAGTATGGTCAGACTCTACATTTTCAGTAAAGCTAAACTAGTATAAAGGTGAGAACATCAGTTTTACATACATAAATATAAAGTGTATTTTGTTTTTCTAAACTAGATAATAAAAATTATTATGTTTAATTAAATTATTTATTTTTATACCGAA
>UXGC01000381.1:47636-131193 GCA_900480045.1 Eurytoma adleriae
ATCTTTAATTATAAGTTTCATTTAATTTTATTTAATTCTAAAACTAATGGATACGAATAAAATAGTTTATCGGGCCGTTTAGTTTTGTTAATAAAAAAATAACGCGATGATTCGTAATGATTGTTGTTCGACAACTTGGCTCTGCATATAAGAACTTTATGGCAATAAACTTCAGTTCTTACTTTCATACGTATCGTTTTTTGTAATCAAAACTTTTTAAACATTTATTTGACATTTTTAGTTTATAAAAGTAAATCGTATTCGAAACATCTACTCAAAAGACAGCAGAACATAGCAAATAACAAAAATACAGAAATTTATTTCAGTATGGATAAAAATTAATATATCTTAATACACATTTTTGTTCTTCGATGTAGAAAAAGTACTCAAAAGCATTGTTTAATTAAATACAAAATGCAGACTTTTAAATGACAGTCTATTACTAACATTTCTTTGCATTTGTTGTTAGTAAATGCATTACCTCCAATATAATTAACAAAATGAACAAGTCAATCTTGAATTACCAACTATTATTTAAAAACAACCTTAATTTAAAAAAATTGATTATTTTATATAGAAGAAATTACTTAACAAAATAGTTCTAAAAACTCCACTGTAGAATAAGTAGAAACAGACGAGTGTAGAAAGACATCGATCTTCAATCAATTTTTTAAAAATTTCCCTTCAGATAACAGTAAATAATTTAAATACTAATTAGATATTAAAATTGAGATACACAGTCCTTCTAACTTAGATGAAAATTCGACATTAACATATTATTCATTCACATAAAACAACATTCAACAAATTTCCTCGCAATATCTCGACCAGAAAATGAACACAATACCCGTGAGAGCTTGCACTTTCGGCTCAATGAAATCTCCATGCCACCGCGAGGCACGGCTCCGCCCGCACGCCGTCGAAATAACTCGGCCGCCAGAGGAGCCTCTTTGGTCGCATTGACCCCGGGGCACCGTCGTCGCAGTCGTCGCGGCGCCGCTGATGAATGCGCGGTCTCGCCGCGCCGCCAAGCTGTTTGCCTGCGGCTGCGGGGGGGAGCGGGGGGGTCCGACCCCCGGATCAAACGCGCGTTTCCGATCATTTGTCGTCGGGCGCGACAATGGCACGCGCGCGCCTCTCGGAGATGGCCGTCGCGGCTGCGGGGGGAAAGGGGGGGGGAGGCTGGAATAGAGCGCCGTATCTCCGACGCGCTCCGCGTGGCACGACTCCCCGCGCTCGCATGATCCGCAGGATATTGCGCCCTTCGGCCGGATGCGCGCGAGATGCGGCGCTGCGAGGCGACAGGCGGCGGCGGGCGACGCGTGCGCCCGCGCTGTGCCGGATGTGTTATTGACGAAAGGAGCGGCCGAATGCGCCCGGTTTAGGGGATCGTTAGGGTCCGCGGCGCTCCGCCGTTGTGACGGCAGGGTCCGGCGCTTGATGTGCGGTTGGAATATATTATTACTGATTCAAGGTGCTTTCGGAAATGCTCGGCTTTCGGTCTCGATATTTGAGATGGATTAATGCGTTGTTAATATTCACGTCCCTTTGGAAGTGGTTGAGCATTGGGTGAAAGCTTGCGAAGTCTTCCGAAGAGAAACTTTAGGAGAAGATTTATCGAAGTATGAGAATAACATTTTTCACAAGGAAATAGAGTACTTTTAGAATAAATACTTATTTATTTGTTTGAGAAAAGGAATGAGAAGTAGTAATTATTTAACCTATATTATTTTATTTCTTAGCATACTTTTTTATAATAAGTTTTTAGTGACTTTTATGGATTTTTAAATATTATTTCTAAAGCAACGCTTCAGACTTATTGCAAAAAAATTTTTTTGCATCAATGATATTGATTTATTGGGTTAATCAAAACTATCGTTTTTCTCATAACGAACGTCTGAATTAAAATTATTCAATAACAGTGTGAACATCTACATTTTCTGAATATTAGTGTGCAAGGTATTTAATTTTGTTTTCCCACCAATATTTGATATTTCACATTTTTACGTACACTCAACAAAGTACATTCGCGTGATCGCAACATTTTCATCGACAGTTCAATATAAAGGAAAGAAATTTCTTTCTGTTTTATAACACAGGGTATAATAACTATGTTATTTGGCTTTACATATAAAGCTCGGATGCAAAAAGTACCAGTGGAAAATGTTTTCATGCGAATTCAAGCTGTAACAAACAGCAGTTTTGAAAAAAACTCAATCTAAATGAAAAGCCGCGAACACGGCAAAAGTCCATAAAAGTTAAATCGCATTACGATTGATAAAGTGAAGCTTTCGAGGAAAGAGCAAACGTTACAAATAAAAGCACATCGACGTGCAGGGAAAAAACAGCATTTTTCCCTAAATCGCGTGCACATTGTTAAACGTCCCGTCATTTATTCATCCCAGTTGCACCGAAGTAAAAAGCAATAACCCTAATAAATCCAATTGATTACAACCAATCAATCTTTCACGTACCTCGCGGGGGCCGCGCCGGTGAATAAATAATGCGTCCACCGATAAAATAGCGATAAAGCGCATTGCACCGAATAGAATTCAAATGCAGATTAAATTGGCATTAACAATTTTTCGTCCGGCGGTGCTTTATATTTGCAAGTGAATTCGGAGCGCACCCCTCGGCCGCGCTTTACGCGCCATAATTAATAATAATGCGCGGGAAAAACACCCGCAACGCCGTGGTTAAAAACGCCAGCCCTTTTGTTTTTCCACTCCGTGGGGTCGCTTCATTTTCCAAATTCTCGCGACGATAAATTTCGATGTCGGGGGGAACGCGCGCGGTATTCGGCCATCGCGAAAATAATTTTGCTCGGCGCTGTAATCAAAAAAAGACTCCCCCGGCGGATTTCCGTTCGAAATAAATATGTGACCGCGCGTATACTTCCGATACAGCCTCATTTTTTCCTCTCTCCTTTCGCCCCCTCCTTTTTCATCTGCACGTCCTTCGATCCCGCTGTTTTTTTTTTGCGAGCGTGACTCACCGTCGCGAGGACGAAGGGCGTTCGAAGGGAGTGAAAAAAAGGGTTGGTAAACGAGGCCGATCAGAGACAAGAAAGCTGAGTGAGAAAAAAATGAGGTGAAAAAGGAGTTGTGTGCGCGGAGATACAGCCGTACGGAATGTGCGAGGGGTGGGACGGAGGGAAGACTGGAATTTTCACGCGGAAAATACGAGGGAAAATATAATAAGTGGGACGCGCCGATCGTGCCTTCCTATCTCCCTCTCTCTTTTTGCCAGACAAGCGTGCGTGAAATTTTTTCCCGAAAATGTTATATTTGCGCATTACTGTCGGCCATACCCGAGCAGGGATTAATTGTGGTGAATCGATTTTCCGATAATTAATATCGAGATATTTTATTAAATACGTTATTAAAAATTTTGGAAAATCTGTATGTTGTGTTACACTTTGTTTGTATAATATTCGTATGTTAATTCAGTCATTACCATGTAAATTAATTATGGATTTTTCTATTAAAATTTGCTGTAAAAGCACAAAACCTGTTCTTTCATCATTCGTGCAATTACATTTTACAACACAGCTTATTTGATCTCTGGTGCAATCACTACCTCGTGCATCGATACATTAATTTTGGTTGCGCGGTGCTATTGGATATCCCACATAATAATTTCCCGCTGAGTGGATTTGATTAAATTTCGTATCATTTAATGCGGCAAACGAACATCTACCATCGCATAATCGAAACTGCCACATTTGACCCATAAGGCCTCGAAGAATTTCTATACGTCGGGCTTCGCGCCCGAAACGCCGCTCTGTATAGCTGAACGCTTAAAGGCTGGGTAACCATTTCAGCGGTCGATCAGATTATATCTGTATCATCCTCAAAAGAGAAACGCATAGATACCAACCTTTGAATGCAAATTCAAACAGCCAACATAACCGAGGCATTGTGGCGAGATGTAAAATACGACATTTCGATACCGGGGAATTCCGATTGAAGCTCGATTCCGGAATATTAATTAACGCAGCGATCGAAAACGATAATACCGTTTCGCATTTAAAACGGCGGGTATCCGTAACAACCGGAATCAGCGGCGAGATGAAAACTCGATCGCGTCACAGGTCAATTGTCAATGTAATAATACGAACCTTTGGAAACTTTCGAAAATCGATTACTTTGTATTCATTACAATAGCTGCGTCACACTATACACATACAATGACAATATCAATCAATAAAAAGTTTAAAGTAACGAAGTGAAACGAAAACATGTACAGTTGACTAAACGGGTGGGAAAAGTACCCTCGCATTCGGATTCGGGCAGAATTTGGGGAATTTCTGCGCGTAAAGCCCGCCGATAATAAGATCGACACACGTCTCCCTCGGGCATGTGCTGTCGCGATCACGCGGTGAAGGGTGCACTCGCCGATTACGGAATTGCGCAAGCCGAACGAGTGCCAGCCGCGCTCAAAGGCCCTGCGGCGGTATAGTATCCTGCGATCTGGATGCGCGCAGTCGTCGAATTTCGCCGACACTATACCGCGGGTAGGTGATCAGAGGTGTACATTATGCAGCTGGCTGTAAATGTAATTGATATACGCGCTGATGTGTCATTTTGAAATACGGTCGATTAATTTGTACTGTCGAAAGTCGGCTAATAGATGTAATTTATTTGCGTGGGACTGAATACAATTTGCATGATTTTGATTTCTAATCAATGTGTTTCTCTGAAGAAGTATATAATTTATTTGAATAATTATGCATTGAATGCACAACGAACGAGCATATTCTTTCTATGGCTGTAGTTATGCAAATTACGTTTTAATTCTAACAAAAAGGCGCCTTGTATAAGCGAAATTCCTTGTGTGTCAAGATTTCAAAAGCAACATTTAACGAAGCAAAATTATTATGGTATGAAGTACATTCACTATTAAAAAAAATTGATTTAACTACTTTTCTATCTATTCACGTTGCTGATCAATTTATGATTTTTTTGTTTCAGGTGCACTGCAGTTGAATACTTGACTAAATATAGAATTTTCATTGTGAAAGGAACGGCTTGAGTACGGCTATCTACATCAAAGTTGAAAAGAAAGATGCATCTGCTGGAATAATTGACCCAGAAACTTCAGAGCATAATTTTATGGAGTAAGTATGAAAAGAGCTTTTAATTGACATGATTTTCATCCCCATTAACGAATGAGAAATGCAAGATTTTAGCCCCTGAAAATACTCGGGCTTCGGTCACCTTACGAATTATCTCCCTGCTTTTCGAATAAGTAAAAGCAGCAAAACCATTAGCTCACCCGTTGCTACCGTAGGTCGACAATTAGGTCAGTCGTAAAAGCTCTTTGCATTTTACATAATTGCACCTTCAAATTTTCCGGACCAGTTATCTGCGAATTTTTATTATCACACTTAAAACGTATGAGTCGAGTAAAATATTACTGGTTATTGCAGCATTTTAAAGCATTTCACACCTAAAATTATATATCTAATAGTCAAACTTTATTCAATTCGATTCTGATAAAGAATAATTTAGTTTGAAAAAAAGAAAAACTGTAATTTGTAAATATTCTCTATTTATTCTGAAAAAAGACATACTTTATTTTCTAAATCTAACTTTTTCTTGCCTAAAAATAGCACAGAAAATAAAGTTATTAAACAAAATTTTCATATTTCCCGCTTCCACATATTGGTGCAACTTTTTCCCTACTTCTCGAAAATCGCATAAAAATGAATACGTGATCACTTGTGCAACTTTCATACACAAAAAAGTTCCTACCTGTAGCATTGTTATTGAAAAAACAAGATGCTTAATATGGGAAAGTACCACTCGAGTCTGATGTAGCGTATTCTCTTATTTTGTTGTACATTGTACTACGCATACACACAATTGTAAAAATCTAAGCTAAATATTGATTTTTACAAGCTCTTATTCTGTGCATACGTGAACAATTCAGCGCTACTAAATCTGCGCAAACAAATCTCCGCGTCGATTGCAAAAAACTTCGCAGCTTATCAACGGTGTTTTATGAATCTATTTGCAACAAACAATTGACTCTTACCATCGTTAAATAACTAAATAGCCCCTGTGTAGCGTAAATATCGGTCGTCTGCTCAGCGTTGAATAAAGCAGTACGAGGCGATGCCGCGACATCGCAGTCCCCCGGTAAATTCGTTGGAGCGCGCCTCGATGTCGCGGAAAGCTCCCCCTCCTGAATTCGTAACACGCCGTCCTCGCGTCGCGGTGTCCGCCCGCGCGAGGGCAAGCCGTGCCCTAAAAGCTCCCCGGCCCTCCCCAATCTGAATTCCCGATAGAGCCGGAGACACGAGAGCCGCCGAAGTCGCCCTCCCCGGCGGCGCATTATAATATCATCATTATTTGATCGGCCCCGCGCAGTCTAGCCCTCGCGCGCGTTACGCCGAGTTAGGCGGAAACTTTGCCGACCGGGGCCTCGCGTAAGCTCTTTTATGTATGGGTCGCCGGGGCTTGTTTTGCCAATTTTTTCGCGAGAGCGAGAGGAGTTTTTGAGCAGTTCATCGACGCGCCGACGAAGTTGTAAGCGCCGGGTATCAAAGCGAATGGAGAAGTGCAATTTTCCGCAGCGGCGCAATTTGCATATTTACGTCGGATGAAGTTGCGGGGGGGATTTTTTTCTTTGAGGCCGGACGACGAATTATTTGAGTTGCCGCGCGTCGAACGAAGTCACTTCGGAGTGGAATTGAAGATTCGACTTTCTTTTCTCCCGCTTTTTTTCGAGCCGCCCTTAATGCCGGCGAACTTTGCGCGCCTGTAAACTTGTTTAAAAACTTTCTTTTTGTGTCGACGGAAATTTTTAACGAAATGTTTGCGCGGGGCACGTTGAATGCGCAATCGAACTATCTGACTTGTCGCAGCGAGACTGTTACTGCTTGAGCGTTCTTTTATTGACTGCTGCGAATTAGATATTGAATGCGGGTAGAGCAAAAAAGATATGAATAATTTTTCAAGTAGGGAAATCAGATTATCTGTAATTTATTTTATTTTTAATACACAATTGATTCTATAGTACAATGTATAGAATATTCATAATAATAGCTCAAATGTGTAGTTTATACATATATAAAAGCCTGAAAGGTCGAGTATAAACGGAACGTAATGATCTGTACACTGTTAATTTAAGAATCAGTTGAATTGAATCAATGAAATTAATTGTTATTGCATTATTCGTCGAGTATTGTATTTGAAATTCGAGAAGAAAATTCTCAGCAATCTTAATTGCTTTTTTATTTTTGAAAATTGAAGTAAATAGTTTTAGTTATTTTAAGCAGTGCTTTTCGAATGCAACAGTTTATCAAACACTTGGGTTCTATTCTGAATGTAACTTTACTACAAGCGTTTGACGATTAAATCACGACATTCTCTTAACGGAAAACAGGATTGTAAATTAGGTCAATCGTAAGCTCATTTTGTATACTGTGCGCAATAATGCTGTTAAGTCTTCAAGCGGACTACTTAAGTAGCTATATAATGCTACTTGGAGCAACAAACATTTCACTATTTTACAAAAACATTCGCAGCTGCATTCTCTCCCAATTCAAAAGGCAAATCCTTTAAGCTCCTGTGGGTTAAACCAATTCATTTCGAATTCCTGCTAAATATGCCACTATAAAATTTGATTATGAATATAGAGTTAGCGAGTGATATCAAATTTAGTACCCCGCGTGCGATTGACGTTATGCGAAAGGCGATTAAAGGATTCAAAAATGAACTTCCATCCGGGGGTTTATTCATTTTATGCGAACACAAGCAAGATTTTACAATAACCGTAATAATCGATTTTTCTAAATTTAAAATCATGATTCTAAAGTCAAATATTTGTCTAAAAGTAATCCGGTTATTATTTATTACTTGTAGTCATTAATTAGATTTTTGTAAGTTTATAATTGTATAATTGCTCCATAATTGAAGTGGTTGTAAATTGCTTATATTATCATGCAATCATTGAAAATCTTCTTATCATTGTAATCAAATGTCACTTTTACTAAATGTCCCTATTCCTGTTCATTTTTTCCTTTTTATTTATTTGAAAAAAACGCAGTGCGTCCGCAATTGTCAAAGCATAGTCTAAAATTTTCCGCTGACGGGCGTCAAACAGCAGGAAATCGCTTTAAAACGAACGAAACAAAGAGGAAATTCGCGGCTCGACGAGGCGCATTC
Organism: Eurytoma adleriae; assembly: GCA_900480045.1. Classification (NCBI taxonomy): domain Eukaryota; kingdom Metazoa; phylum Arthropoda; class Insecta; order Hymenoptera; family Eurytomidae; genus Eurytoma; species Eurytoma adleriae. Next base: position 55,811 of record UXGC01000381.1, read on the forward strand.
AATCATGAGATCCTTCGGCAATTTAAAAAACAATCGAGTTTACACTTAAGTAAACGCGAGCGCGTTTTTATCGCCCGGCCGGAAACATTGACAAAACGATGGGTCGGGGGCAAAGTGATCGTCGGGGGATGCACGGAAAAATGAAGAAAGAGAGAGATAGAGGCAAATGTATATATAGAGAGAGAAAGAGAGAGAAAGTGGTCGAAGAGAACAAAAAGGCTTAACGAGATAAGGGGGCTGTATAACTGCGCGCCTGTGCCGCTGCCGGCGGTTGGCTTAGCTTTACGGCCAATATAAAGCGACGGATCGGATTGCTCGTATTCCGCCGAGGAATTACCGAGAAGTCACTGTAAAATTGCGCCTCCCTTTCCTGGCCCCTCCACCCCCCTCCCCCGCGAAGCTTTTTATCGAGGTAGGCGAAGTTCTTCGGGGCGCGCGTGTGTTTGTCGGCCAGCTATTTCAATTTATTCGAGCGCTATCGGAAATAGATCCCCGCGGCCTAGGAGTTTTCGGAGATTGACTGCTGTTGAGTGGATTCCAGGTGGATCGATTGGCCGGTCCCGATTAATTTCGCCGAAGCTGCCTCGTTAAATTTTATCGTTCTAATGAAAATTTGAGCGCCGTTGCGCGCGCGCGCACGGCTCGCGCTTGTTTTTACCGCTAACAACCGTCTATTCAGGATGGATTTCAGCGCTGATGAAGTGCGCTGCTTTTTTTTTTATTTTCAGGGTGGGAGACCACAAAAGAGAAATTTCGTTTATTTACGCCAGCCGAGCACTTTTCATTTTACTTTTCTTCCTGGTGCATTTGTATTACTGCATTGAGAGATCTATCCAATTATCGTGAATTTTTACGGGATGAAACGCATCAGCCGAAGGCTGCAATTTACTTCGCTTTGTGAATTTATTTATATTTCGCTTTATTTGCCGGCTGCTGATAAAATGTAATAAATTGAAGCTCAGAAAAATGTACGCGGTTAAATGTGTTACCTTTTGTTTCAAATTCAGTAATGAAAACAGATTATTCAATTTGGCTTGGAAATGTACACGTACGAGTAATGCATTCTACATAAGCGAGTCCAATGAGTTGTAATGTAATTTTAAATGTAAATGATTGCGATTCCCCGTAAATTTCGAGCTCATTGTGATAAGCTTACAAAATTCTCTTTGTCAATTTCAAAGTATTTTTTATTGAAATTAAATTGAACAAAAATATCACTTTTCACATTTTTTTTTTTCATAAATGCTTAATAATTTTTTTCAGTAAAATAATTGAAGCATTCAATCAATAAAAAAACTTTTATGAAAAATATTTACTCTTAAAACGAGTTCAATTAAAAATTTGAAAAATATTTACTTTTGTAATTTTTCCCTGCGTTATATCCCGACAAAAAACATTAATTTTGTCTTAATTTGTACATTTAAAGTGAAAGGCATATGCTATATTTATTTTATATATATATTACAAACAGTATTTAATTAAAATTAAAGCAGAAATTTATTTGAAGCAAAGTATTTAACAAGTTTAATGAAAACGGGATGTCTTACTGTACTCGACTGTTACTACTTACACGTATTAAGCGTGAGGGATAAGTTTTCATTACAACTGTATCCATGCTACAAGGTCATATTTTTGAAATTAACTATTAATAATGAAATAGGTTAATAAATTTATAAATTGATAATTAATAAAAACACCTATAAGTATAATATTATATGTCGCAGTAGTAGCATGCGTACATAGAAAGACATACTTTGGCAATCAAATCTTCTAGAATCTTTCCAACGACTTAGATCATTACGATTTTTTTTTTAAATTAAACATTTTTTTATAAATTACGTAACTAAAATAAAATTCTCGTATTAAAATACCAATAATTTGAACGACTCGCGAAGTCGCGGACTTCACTAAAGACACTAAAGGCTTGAATAAGCTTACGATCATCCCACTCGACAAACGAAACCACTGTATCCCTCGACTGCGACACTGATCGAAGAAATCACAGACGGTTAACCGTGCGCCACCGTCGCACCGTGCACGTATCCCTCCTCCCGTCGACGGGAGCATCGATGCCGAGCGAATAATCCGATATGGGAATCACGCGAATCGAGCGATGAAAAATTATCGAGCCCGGGCACGTAGCGCGCGCGCCCCTGCAACTTTGATTACCGGAGCTATTTCGAAATTATTCCGACGCTCGCGCAGCGCTAACGGCCGAGTCCCTCCCGCCGCGCCGCGGCGTCGTTGCTCACACAAGTCACGCCCGGCTAATCGTAATTAGTGCTTCGATCGCGCCGTAAACAAAGTTTCCCGGGGCGCCGTCGCGCGGAATAAACAAGTCGCCCGCGGAGGGGCGAGGTCCCCCGTTGACGCCCGGTCGGCGACAAAAAAAAAGGAGAGGAGTGAGGGAGAGGGGGGAGTCGATCGTGGACTTTAGCGGCGTCGTCGTTGAGGATCGCCGGATAAATCCGGCCGCGTCCCGGCCCGAGGCTCCGATGGGGGCGTCGAACGCGTTATTAGGGATTCGGCCGGCGAATGGCGAGCTGCTCTATAAAATCATAATGGGCTGTTTCCCGCGCCCTCCCATCGCCGCTGGGCGTCCCGGCACTTCCGCGCGGATATTTCCGAAAAGTTGTTGGTTTTTCGATTATGAGGATTTACTGCCCGATATCCAGGTAGATGGAATTCGTATGTGAATTCCGATAAAGTATTTAAGAGCCTGGAACTTTGGGGTGGGCGGAAATTAAGTTGAATGCTATGGAGGACTATTATCGGGTGAATATGAAAATTATTGAATTATTATTATGAAGCTCTTTTTTGGGATATTAATAGCGCCTTATCGAGGTCTTTTTTAAAAGGCTGGATATTGAATTGATTGAATTTTGATATTCAAATGTACCGTAAATATGGTAGTGTTGAAAAATCACTTTTGAATTTCTGAATTAATACAACAAATACGTTTAAATTATGAGTAAGCAAAAAGGCACTAACTAGAAGAACTTAAAAAATGAAAAGTCATCTAATCATTCACTGAGTATGGAAATCATTTGCATCTACATTAATGAAAGTATAATAAATTATATAATAAATTTACAACATTAGTTTAAACCGAAATTAATTGATATTGTTTTGTATGAAAATATTACCTTCATCTCATTTGTTATCCTTTCACTCATTATTTATTCAGTACAAGCAATAAAATGAAACATAAATTTATTTAAAACGTGAAAAACGACTATACGAAGCAAATTATGTTAAAAATATATGGAGTCGCGGCAAAACGCGCGAGGAAATTTGCAATATTCCCGTGTTGTTCCCTTTCCCATTTTCCATCAGCCCCCACCCCTCTAGCCGCCGGCATTTCACGATACATCAAATATTCCGGAAATATTTCCAAGTCAAATGTCCTGGATTTACGATGAGCGACTCGAGCGCGGCACCTCATACGGCTAGAGAGCCAGGCAGGCAGAGAAAAAGGTGGAATCGCCGCGAGGGAGGCGGAGTAGGCGGCTCGAGCGCAGACGCAAAATTGTCGAGGATTCATCGACAGATTTGCTATTCGTACCTGTGCCCAGGAGCTCGCTTTGATAATTAATTGAGCGATGGCTTCGAAGTTTTTTTTTCCTTCTAGTTTCCACTGTCACGGTAGATGGAAATGATGCATTGACGTATGCTTTCAAGATTTATGCCGATGCGTGTTCCGAATTCTTTTTTCTATTTGCGTTTCAAGATTGAATTTAGTGGTAATGAACCATTGAAATGTAGAGCATCACCGAGGACATTTTTTCTTCTAAGTTCACATTTTATTCACTGCATTTGAAAATTATGCTTTTTTAAAATTTTTGATTCAGAAAGGATATTATTAATTTGTAATGTACCAACGTAAAACAATTACAACTTTGCATATCGTAAAATTTGTAAGGTTATTTTGGGAACATTTACGCTACTGGCGCATTCGTTATTCAAAGTGGTATCGGCGCATGTACGACGCACGTTCCATAAAATGTTGATCAGCTTTTAGTGGTTTTTCTCAGAAGCTATCCAGTTGACTTGTTTATAAGAGCAGGAGCAGCTTCGTAAAAAGAGAAAAAAGGAATAAATCAGGTCAAGTTTGTAGAAAGTGTACTCCGTACATTTAGGATGCGATAAATTTTTCAAGCATCTTTGTAACTCACGTTACTTTTAGAGCTCGGAAAAATGAACAATGTTTTTGAATTTTAATTAAATGAGCCTCGCAGCAACTTCCCTTGGAGACTTCATAAAAAGGCTTATGCTAAATAAACTCGTAAAATTTTATCAGTCTGCGGGATACCAAGGGCTACATGAAGAGTTTTAATTAATTTTTAAAAGATTTTCGCCTATTACATTGTATTGGAAGTATTACAGTCCGTCATATTCCACACCAGTGCGGTCACCCCACTTGATTCCGGAGGATTGACGCACCGACAAGAATATGTAAGAGGCTTTATTTTCTTTTTAATTTAAATGGTATTTTACATTTAACTTGATAATAAAAGTTTCATAAATTCAAATTAAATACTCGATTTGACTCCTGCATTCACCAGCGTTATTCTTCAAAATCGAATTTGTACTAAAACTTTTTTATTTAATTTTCCAATAATGGATTTCCAGTCAAACCAATTTGATCCGATGCTCGTTACAATGCCACGCCATTCCAAGAATACCCAATTGAAAAAATAGATTACGCATAAAATTCAAATTGGCTGAGACCTTCGCGGAAAAATCAATCACGGGACGAGCTACCAGTCCATCGACACAATCCAAACGAATCAATAATTGCGATGTTGAATAAAAAATAAAATAAAATTTTATTAACTACGTTCGATAGAATATCGAAAAATATTCAACGGTTATTTTTTCTTTTTTCAATTTAATGATTATTAACGACGATATTACGATTTGAAGAGTCGCAATGATATGATTGTTGAACACTATTCGTTTGTCGTAAATTTTAACTTGCTACACTTTGTAATAAGTGTCAATTTGAAAAAAAGAAAAAAGTACGTGTTGATTATTCTTCGACATTCTATCTGACGGCAAGAATAAAGGCAGTTATCGTGTTACTCACTTTATGCGGTTGTAGACGAGTAGCTCGGCGATCTCGCGGCCCAGCCTCGAGTAGAGCGTCTCGACGAAGACGAGGACCTTCGGATCGATCCTGAGCCTGGCCTCGCTCCGGTGGTCCGGCGCCTTGGGGAGCCTGGTCGCTCCCCGTAGCGTCGAGCAGCGTATCGCCGGTTCCGGCCTCGTGTCTCGATGGATCAGGCTGCAACAGGCAAGCGCGCTTCGGTTAAGTCCGGGCTAATTAATTCCCCGACACGACGCCGGGTCAAAGTAAAGCAAGCGTTAATCTTAATAAGGCGAGCGGCGGCTGGCGTGAGTCGGCATTCGGACTGGCGACGAACAGCCGGCGCCGAGATTTCAATGGCACGCGCCGCGAAAATTAATTTAGCCGACTTGACGGGCGCGCGACGGAGGGATGCGCGGGGTGACTTCATGCTGGGTGGATAGCGCCGCTGAGGGTGGACTTAATGAAGACCAGTCAACGATGCTGAGCGGCTCCTTCATTCAGCGTTTCGAGTCGTTTGTTGGAATGTGTTGTGAATAAACTGTTGTTATGTTTTAGCAAGGCTGTGATGAAAGATACATTGTGTAACCCGGGAGGATTAGCTTTTTCTCAGCGAGGATGACTGAAAATGGGATGAGCTCAAGTCCTCAAATCATGGTTCGAGACTTTTTTCCCCTTGTATTTACATTTTCTGCACAGTAAACAATCAACCAGAGAAATTTAAAGTCGTCTGCTGTATCCAATATAATAACAAAATTTTGATTAATTTTTTAAGAAGTAAGAAGAAAAAATTACTCCCTTTCGATTTATTTATTTTTAATTTAAATTGACGGAATATCCAACAAAATGTGATCAGGATTTAATAAAATTTTGAACCAATAAATTTTGCATTTGACTGTAAAGGCTTTTTAATTAAGAAATTTTTAATTTTAACTTTGACAGATGTCTTTGAATTATAAGAAATGATTTTATTCAATTTTAATAAGTTAATCAAAATTTATTTTCATGTACGAATATAATTAATCATTTTTACTGACTTTATATAGTTAAACGTGAACAGGCTACGTCCAGCATAAATAAAAATGTCAGTAAAATGATTACTAACTAACCGGCTTAATTTAAAAATTCATAAAAAAATTTGCAAACCGCAACGTCGTTAATTAGAATGCTCGTAAAAAGAGCACGCTCCACGCTTACACCTGTAAAAATTCGTTCCGCTCGCGAGGCGTCGCTTTTCTCCGCCTCGGCGGCACCGCATAAATAATAAGAGCTCCTCTCGCGAGCGGGCATTAGCGCGGGATTACGCGCGCGGTCAAAATCAGAGAGGGACGGAGTCATCGCCGAGCGGTGCAAGTACACGAGGAGGCGGCATTAAAGCTCTTTACGCGCTGATACACGTCGCCCGTGTATTTACCCTGGACGTCGAATTAACGCGCCGCGGTCGGTCCTTCGTAATCACCCACCGCCTCGCCCACCGCGACTCATTGTCCCTTTTCTTTCTCTTTTTTGTCCTCTTTGCGCGGAGCTGCGGACGCGGCCGACTATACAGCGACAATTTAAGCAAGTACCGGCGTAATTGATTTTGCCTTTTTTTTCAAGTCGAGGCTTTCATACGTTTTTGTATTTTACGTTTTAGATTCATGTTGTTTCGCTATCTCGATTTTAAACTTATTGTTGTTCACTTGTAAAAAGTGACCTTCGATGAAAGCATACGGCTTATTTAAGGCATATAATAGTTGAAAAGGTGTATGAGAAACTGACAAAGTAGTTTATTTATTTTAATTGGTTAATTTTAAAATAATTTTTTTTCACATTTAGCAGATTGATAAATGTTATATTGAAGTTTTTTATTTATGGAGTAATGTATGTACAGTTTGAAATCATCAAATTGAATTTCAAATCCACTGCAAGTGCCCTTGTAAATTATTAAATTCATTGTAATTATATAACAATTTTTCTCATATTATATTAAATTTAATTAAATTATTAATTTAATAATGAATGCTCTTTTAATTTTCAATCGTTATCGATCTTTTCTTTCTGGTATATTAAACTATTAATTACTTTCGTAATTTAATCTGCATAAAGTTAAAAGTAATTATCCTCATTTTCTATAGTTATAGCAAAAAATAAATTCTGGACTACATTAAAATCGGATTATTAGAACAAAATGATAAGCTTCTTAAAAGATTTGCTAAAGCGCAAAATCGATGTTGCGAAATTTCGATCATCTACTTTCAATATGAAATTTAATCAGCGAAAAATAAACGTACAAATATTATAGTCAAACGCGATAACGGCCAAAGACAGAATTACGCCGTGAAATTAAATCGAAATTTCAATTTCCATACAAGAGGTGTATCAAAAGGTTTGCCGCGTACAAAAGGAAGCGCCGCGCTCTATCCTTTTATACCGTCGAATCCCTTTAAAAGCGAAGTCAATAAAAAGAAACAGTAAACAAACGGCGCATCCGCGCGTCGCGTTAAAACATCAATCCCCGGCAAATTACAGCGGCGAAGAGATTAACCGCGGGGCATCAATCGCGCTCGTGCCCGTTTCCAACCGCCCCCGCGGGCGAGCTAATGAAGCTCGCGGCGGCATTTATATCGACGACGTGAGGAATGGCCGCGCCCGGCTTATGTACCTCGGCCCGCTTCCTCGCGCGGCGACTTTACGGGCCGCGAGGGGATAAATACGTCGGATTCTTAGCTGGAAAGAAACTGCGCCCGATAATCCGGCGTTAACTGCGCCGGGGCATGCGACGACGCCACCGGCGCGTATAAATCACGCGCGGGAATTGCGACGGCCTAAAAACGCGAAAAAATATTCGGGGGAGAGAGCGAATTATCGGAAAAAGTGGTGTACTCGCGCCGCGAGTTTACGCCGAGGGACTAATTTATACGGCCGTACACCCTCCCACTCGAAAGTTTTTCCGGAGCACCGACGTACGCGGCGCTTTTAAAATGAAGCGGATTTTCATTAAAAGTTTTTGAGATATAATGATTCGTTCGCGGCGGGGTGCATCAACCGCCGCCCGGCAAATTATTCGAGTCATTCTTTATACGAGGTAAGTTCTTTTTTTTTTACGCGGAGTTTATATTCGCGGCCGTCGTGTGCGCGCGGCTTTAAGGGAGTCCTTCGAGTGTTCGCCGATTAATTGCGAGTTAATCCGAGAGCCTGTTAATTTGAGCGCGGGTTATTGAGAGTTTATCAATTTTCTATGTGTACCCAGGTTGATCGATCGGTTTGTTCATCAGTCATTGGCAAATTAATGACTCTGCATTACACTGCTGTGTGCTGCGTAATTTACAGGCTGTAAATTATAGGAGCATTGTTTAATTTTCCGTGCATTGTCTGTTTACTACCTTCAACAGGAAAAATTACGATTCAGTAAATTGAAAAATAAAGGTAAATAATGATTTTTAAGAGTGCTGTTTGTCGCTCCGTTAGTGGGAATAAAAACACTGTTAAAAATGCATGAATTTTAATATATGTACTGGAAACAATTTTAATCACCGTATACGTTATTTTTACTGAATTTAACTTCAATTTACATTTTTGCATAAAATTAAATTTAATTTAAAATTAGTAGCGTTCATTTACGTCGCAAAAATTTGCTTCTAGTACGCGCATAACTCATGTTTTTTTGACAGTACGCATAAAAATAAACACATTTTAAATCTAACAAACCAAGTCCTACGACCAGCCAAAAAACATCCAATATAAATGAAGACTAATAATGTTAACAAGAATAACAAGTTCAATATTAAAAATCTGTTTTAAATTTTTAATCTCATTTCCATTTAAAGTGGAGTCTTTAATTGCAATTAAAATAAAAAATTATTGCTCCATCAAAGCAAATCCGCCATGATGCTCGTCAAAAGAAAAATAAAATCGCGCAAAAATGCAATCAAAAAGTTCCACGCGAAATACTAGCGGTAACATTTTCAATTAGGGGTACATATTTTACTCCGGTGAATTCCGCGGATTTTCAGCGAAAAAGGAACGCCGCTAATTCCCGACCTAGCCCAACGCGCAAACAACCCGGTACTTTGCATGCCGTAAAAAAGCTCATGAAATTACAAACTCCAGTTAATAGGAAGCGTTTCCGGGAGGAGGAGAGGGGAGGGGGTGGCTGTTCATCTATCATGCAAATTATCCTCGGCATAGTCGATTCACATTGTTGCGCCTACGTCGATTTATCCGACCGGCGGTTCAATAACGGTAAATAGATCGGTGACGCGGGCGAGCCAGAAAAATTAGCAGGAACCACAGTCGCCTGCGATGCGCGAGGGGCGGAAATAGACGACGCGATATCACGCCTCTTTCACATTATCATGTAAACGAGCTGCGAGGAGACCCGGTTGATCAGGAACAATTGATGGAAAGATGATGCATTTGTCGTACGAAGGCTACGTTTAATATACTCTTAAAATTTAGATCCCTTTGTAACAAATCTTGAGGTTGAGTGAAAGATGTCTTTTAATTTTTTTTTCCTTTTTATTATTATAGTTAATTTGGCATTAACATACAAAAAGAATCTCTGTTTGCAAAGCGTGCGTCAGATCTAGTGTCAGTAAAAATGACACTTATGAGGATATGCTGAAGTGGCAATTACTTACCGATTATTATTTAAGGATTTCCGATTTTTTAGTAGGTTATTATTGCAAAATTAGTTCGAAATAAATTAATTCAAATTAGTTTTTTAAATATATTACTAATTGAAAATTTTCGTATAACAGCTCAAATGCAGTCATGTACTTTAAAATTGCAGGTGAGTTTCATAAGTATATTTTCTTTCCGATATCTTTGCATTTAAATACAAATTTTCCATCAGCGGAGCTTTCTACGAAATCTTCTGCAAAAAGATTTCCCGACGATTTTCTGCCTCAGTAATTCACTTTACGACGTTAAGAAATTTATTCATCTTCCAGCTTTAAAGCGAATTTTCCTTTTTCAATTAAAACAAGTATGGTTACTTCAAACGAAGAAAAATTAAATTGCACATCTTTCGTTTCCTAAAAGACGCTCGTTTCATCGGCTTATATACTTACATAAAAGTTAAGTCATCAAATTGGCGAGTTATTATTTTCCTATAAAATGAAATTACCAAGCGGATTTCGTTCATCGAAAAATCGATCGGTCCTGGAATATTATTTACGACTTCCAATTTCCCCAATGAACTGAGCTATATAAAAAATAAAACTCAACATATCCGAATTTTCATTTCGACTCTATCTAAAAAATCTCAAAAGCGAACTTCCCTCTCATTCCGCGGCCTCGCCATCAACCAAAACTGCATCCCCGGTCTCTATCATTTCCAAATCGTCAAATCAAATTTACCTAAAGCCCTTTAAAAAAAAAATCGCAAAAATACGCTTGAAGGGGATCCGTCGAGTTCCGATAGCCATTTCCCCGGGTCGCTCTATTTTTTCGACAGCGGACGCGCATGAAAAGAGGGCCAGCAGAAAAGGAAGCGAGGAATAGGTATGTGTGTCCGCAGCGGGCAGCGGAACCGGAGAAGCAAACCAAGAGAGAGAGAGAGGGAGAGATTGCACCGGGGCGCGTACAAGGCAAGGCGGGCGCTTACCCTCGTAAGCTTAGGCCGAACACGTATGTACACGTAATCTTGCTGAGATACGACGTATAGCTTGCCGAGGCTGCGACGCCGGCGTCATACCCACCTTCCGCGCTTCCATACATGCACACACACACACTCACACAGATATGCATCCGTGCACACACACCCATACTTACGCAGATGTACGAAATACGACGGCACACAGAAAGCAAGAAGTCACATACATGTGCACACGTATAAACGCATACTCAAGCAAGAAATTACACGCACGTTCTCACGTGCACACGCGCACGTTAGCAAGCACACAAACAAGAATACATTCGCAAGAATACACACACCTGCACACATATAAATACGTGCAGAGACGTGCGAGCGCGGCTGCTCTATGGTCCGGGTTAAGCCTATTAGCGAAAGGGTGACGACGGCGGAGGGGGAGGGAGGCGGAAATTGCGAGCTTGAGGATGCGGGGACTGAATGCGGAGAGTCGGAGCTTGTAAACGCTGTGTTTTGTTTCGGGGAATCGTCAAGCTTTGAGGGCTGCCTCGAGCGGGGATTTATGACGCGGTCGCGTGATCTCTTACTGCTTTCTTACTTTTTGTCCTTTTCGACCGCCGCGCACGCCTGCGGGTCTATAATTATTTTTTTTTCCGCGGCTGGTTATACAAGATAGCGAAATTTATGGTTTGAAAGTTGAGCTTGGAGGTCGTCAATTAAAAGCGTTTCCACGCGAAGAATTAGTCTTTAAGTAATGAAAATTATTTTTGTATCGATGATGGAACTTATAAGTAGTTCGATGTAGATAAAAAAATGAGATCATACTGAACGGTGTGTAATTTTAACCGGGGATTATGTTTCTCTTTCAAGCTACTGAAGAGGATCTCCGATAAAGATATTAATGCCAAGAGGCCACTTGCTTTTATGATCATTCAAAGCACCTACACAAATAAAAGTTCAGGATGATTCTCGTATACTAAATATGTTTCTTTCTTTTTAAATTGAATTCAATTAACTCATCAACGCTTATTTTGATCAATCAATATCAACATAATCTTCGAACACTAGCACAGCCGATGTTCCTTAATCATAATTTACGCCAATCCAATCGACGTAATAGGCTATTAATTCAGATAAATGAAAATTCAGGGTCTCCTAAGCTAACAGCATGTCAATCCCTCAATCCTCGCAGTGGCTGCCCGAATTGACGGTAGCTCGATCCGTCAGACGCACACAGAGCCGAATGTAGCTAAGGCTGCGGAAAGGGGGTGAAGAGAGGAGAGGGCAGCTTATTAGGGGCAAAGCGGCCATCGCGGGATCCGCGAGAGGTCCATTGGTTCCGTCGTCGCCGTTATAGCGCGCGGCCGCGTTCGCACGTGTAAGCCTTAATACGAATTTACGGTAACGGGCAGGAGAGAGAGGAAGAGAGAGAGAGAGAGGCACACCTCTCGGCCTGATCTCCGAATAATAGCCGGGTCTGATCGACGATTAGCGAAGCGTTTCGGGGAGGCTGGAGAGCACGGGGGGGAGCTCTCGTGTGCGCGACGATCGCGAAAGCTGATAAGCCCCCCTTCCCCTCGTGCACTTCTCTCGTGTGCTCGAGCGCGCTGGCGAATGTACGCGAGGCTTAATGATATTCCGGTGTATGAACGTGAGAAGCTGGCGCTTTGTATACGGGCGATTCCGTGTCGAAGGCGTGAAATTCCCACCGAGCAAAAAAGGAATGAGGAAAATTAGTTTCGTCTGACGCGTACTGGATGTATCTACTTAAGTGAGTAGGTGTTTATGAAAGTATTTCTTTTCTCCCTGGCACATTCTTTTTTATTTGATTTGCATTTTTACATTTTGATTTGACCGAAAAAACTTTATGGAAATTATTTGAGCGAAAATTAGTGGTTTGTCTGACGTGTACTGGATGTATCTACTTACGCTGTATAACTTACGTCTTTTGTGAAAGTATTTCTTTTCTCCCTGGCACATTCTTTATTTATTTGATTTGCATTTTTACATTTTCATTTGACCGAAAAAACTTTATGGAAATTATTTGAGCGAAAATTAGTGTTTTGTCTGACGTGTACTGGATTTATCTACTTACACTGTAACTTACGTCTTTTGTGAAAGTATTTGTTTCTCTCTGCGAAATTTCTAATTTGATTTGTTTACTTTGATAATAAAATATTTAATTAAAATATTTAAAATTAATTATTCATTTAAAATATTTGCTTCTTTTTAATCTAGAAAAAGGATCAATATTATTTAATTCCTGAATTTATGATTTTTGAAAATATTTTTTTTTTTTTCATTTTTTGTTTCATTCGTAATTTTGTTACATTTGTTTATAGCATTGGAAAAAAATTATGAGTTTCATAACCCAGGTACTGTAACACCCAGCTCTAAACCCCTCAACGCTGAACAGCCCACGTATACAATCGACGATCGGCGCGGCGAGATTACGCGCTATTTATTAATGCTCCTTGGGTACTTCGGCCGCAGCGACTGCCGCGCGAAAGGGAACACTTTCGGCCGCGCGCGCGAGAGCGTGTAAACGCGCACGTTGCGATTCGGCCCCGAGATAAAAACGGGCGGGGTGAGGGGGGTGCCCCGTCCCGCGGAGACGTGGGATCCGCGCAGGAGGCTCGCCCCGTCGAAGCCCATTATTCCGCCGATGTAGTTCCGTCGCTGCGCGGGGTTTTACGATTTTCGCCTCGAGTACGGCGCGCGCGGGCGACGATAAAGGCCCGACGGTGTCCCTTAGGCTCGGGACGCGCGCCGTCAATTAACGTTTATCGTTCCGGTAATTGTTTCCAAGCATCGCGCGCCTCGCTTACGAATGCAGCGATAAAACCCCCAAGCGTATTTTAACCCCGTTAAATTTATGGCGCTCGCATCGGCTGCTCCGCCCGTAGGACCTGACAATCGACGAAAACGACGTTTCATTTATTCGCTTATGAGATTAATTTTTCGCCACTTTTTTTACGTCATTTTTTTATCAAAAATATGAATGTTTTTTATATTTTTTTTTAGGAAACCGGTCGTGAACTGGCTCGGATCTTGCCTACGTTCACCTGATGAGACCCAATAAGGTCGAAACCGGTATTGATTAAGGAAAAGTTAAATAATTTATTTAATATCATTCTAAATACAAATTGTTATAGTATGGGAGATCAGAGAAAAGTGGGTTGCCAAACATGACTTTTTAAAGGAGTATTGCAAATTCGATCTGAACCCCCTAAATGGGATATGTCATTGGCACGATACTTCAAGTTTAGGGACTTCAGATTAGATGTCGATCACGGAGTGGCGTGCAATATTATCCTCTAAAAAATCGTGTTCTTAATCTACTTTGTTCTGCTCTCCCCTACATATAAGACGACACGATTAAAAAATCGAATTTTAACTTTTACTTTAAATCATTTTGATTCTTTTAAATATGTTGATTTCTTACGCCAAAATATGTTTGAAACGAAGATAAACAAGTTTAAAAAAAGTAATTTATTCAAAATTTGTAAGTGTAAGATTCTCTTTAATTGGCCAATTGGATAATTAGAAAATTTTACAAAACTAAACCTATACAAAGTCAGAGAGACGCGGCGCATCCAGTTAACGATTTTTCATTTTAACGAAAACAATTTGATCGGCACTTTAATCAACGCATGTTTAAATTGAAACTAGGCGCGTCGGCGCGCGTGTGCGCGCGTAAAACGAGCGACGAGGGAGTGTCAAACAAAATCGGCCACCGTACGTTTCGTTTAATTTTCGACTTATAAAACGCACGGCAATTCGATATACCGAATAAGGGAATTCGAAAGGGCTTTGAGGTGAAATTGGATCAATTATCAAGGTAAAAAAAGAGAGCCACGCACCGCTATAAAAGATATTGCAGTTAAAGGCAATCGCGAGGCCGACGCTTGCAAAAGCGGCCGCGGGATCCCTCTCTATCTCGCTCTATCGCGTGGCCCATGTTTCATTCGGCCGCTAGCGCTCATGAATGTATAAACCAAACGAAAAAATTTCGATTCGGTATTTTGCATACGATGAATCGATATCCCTCCGATGTGCGCTGTATCGAAAAAAACGATAAAGTGGATGGAACTGATTGTTCGTGAACTATTCGTTAGGTGCTTTCATGAAATAGTTTAAATTGTTAAATATATACTGCAAAATTAATAGTTTAAATTTTTATTTTTGCCATGGCCTTTTAACTGTCGGTAGTTTTTTTCGTATTATATTTTATTGAGCGCTACTAGTTGCCTTTTTTTATTTTTATTATTCATTCGATAATAATGTGCAAAGAGAGTAGATAGAGATTAGAGTAATTTGTATTATAAATATTAAAAAGGAGAAAGAGACAATGCAAAATTAGGAAAAACAAAATCGTATTATTTGAGAACGTAGAAAAATTTAATTTTCTATTTTAATTATTTTGATTTTACGAATTCTATAACACTACAATGTTAGAAAATAAAATTATAATTGGAAATATTAACAGATATAAAATAAACAAATTGTTTGGTAATGATTAATTGAAATGAATTCACTTTCAGTGTTTTAACTGAAGCAGAGAAAAATCTCACGCTTAAACGCGATGTCCAAATTCAGAGTATCGCACTGAGTGTCATGAAGAAGTACACGGGAATGTGTCAATTAACCGGGCTTCATGAAATCATAAACGCGTTCAGCACCTGCATCCCGGCGCGGCGCCAGCGGAAACTCAATCAAACACGATGGGCCGGCGCATAATCTCGGCGCTCCGCGCAAAAAGTCTCGGCAATTACGAAACAGCGAGAAACTCGAGCGGCGCGCAAAAAGAGAGAGGGAGATACTCGCCGGCAGATTACCGGCGCGCGGGGGCGGCCCGGCGGTGGCGGCGGCGTTAATCACTGTCGCGAGTCGGCCGGCTGTTTCGCGCGAATTTCACGCATCGAAAAGTTCGTTCGACGAGCGCTAATAACCCCGCGGCGCGGCGGAAAAGCAATTTTAGATTACGCGCGAGCGCGCCATTGTCGCCCCGATTAAATTGCGCCGCGCAAGAGCGCGGATATCGTGGCGCGCGAAAAAAGCGGTCACAGTGTGGGTGTGTGTGTGTATGCGTGTCTGCGGCGGGCGCGAAGGAAAACAAGGGGAGGAGGAGCGAGCTCGTGATTTACGCGCGGCGCGAAAAGCACTTGCGTTTATGTTTTTTAACGAAGGAATTCTTTAATAGCCTCTTGATTGTATCTATACAAATAGTATAAAACATGAGTGTTATTTAGTAGATATGAAAGTGATGTGTTTGTTTTAAGTATAATTAATGTATCACTCAAAGATTCGAGTAATCCAACTAATCGAAATTATTTTAGCAAAAATTATTAGGCCAAACTCTCATAATTAAAGAAGAGTGAAAAATTAAAAAGTCACTCTTACAGAAAAAAATGTGCTTGTTTAAGTTCTAGTTTTTCATATTTTGAAAGATAGTTTTCATATATGAAAATAAACCATGATTTAAATCAGTTTAAGGTCTACTTTGTATTAGTTACAATCAAGTGCGTTCAAGATTTTCTACTGCAAAATGATGTGAAATGAAAAACAATATTCCGATAAGCTTATAAAATATTCCTTCGATGTTCAGTAAATTAAAGAAAAGTATTGCTTGGTTGAAATAGCACATCGCCAGATTTAATTAATCTTTTAATTCCTTCATCGAATATACCTTCTAAAAAGGGCGGAAGTATTGAAAAAAGGTAGACTAAGTTAATAAAATATGTACATACATGAACTTGTCAGCTCACTATATTTTCTGACGTTGCTATATTGAAAGCGATTGGTTTTGTTTAATTAATGAGAATGGGTGAGCACACCAATTTATAAAGAATTAAAAGATTATCAAGGACAATACTGCTAAATAAAAAAGTTGTTAACAATGCAAAATTTGGTTCTGAATTTGCTCTTGACTTTTCATCTTTTATTTGATTTCTTTATCAATTTCTACAATTTTTATTTTATTTTATTTTATAAATTGGTTTTCACTAATTAATCTAAACTAAAATATGTAATACCAAAAAAATAACGATTAAAGCTCGTAAGTCTACTAAAAAATTGCTTGTTAAATAATGTATCAAAGAATCGGAAGAAAAAGTACTTCAAGAAGCAGGAGACACTAAAACAAGAATCGAACACAGTAAGAGCGCCGAGAGGGGCTAAAGATAAGACTAAGAGACGGATAATGAGATAAAAAGGTAGCGAGAGCCGGGGAAAAAAGGTAGGAAGTAAAAGGGAGGTGCGGTGAAGGATTATTGAGGAAAAGACGTCCTCCTGAGAGAAATGCAGGATGAAGGAGGCAGGGGGCTCTGACGTCGAATCGCGCGCCGCCTCGCCTACTTCCCGCGCGGATAATCGACTTATCTTCAAACTCGGCCCCGTCGTTTTTACGCGCTTCGATCCAGCCTTTGCGCCTCGCCGTTGCCTTTGTACCGTGATTTAGCCGGAAGACGCGCTCCGCATCCCTTTCGGATTCCAATTAAAGCTCCCGCTACATCTCGACAACAATTATTTCGCTCTTTGAGATTCTGATTTTTTAACTAAACGAATCTCAAAGTCAGCCGGAGAATTCCCTATTAATTATCGATTTAAATTCCATCCCCTTAAAAGACGGCACAAAGCGCACTTATTCCCTCCTTTTTTTATTAACAGATCTGTGTGCGGCAACGAAAGCTTCAAGCTTTCTCTTCTCGTCTCGACATAAAACAATTTTCTCGTCTTGACAGAATTTTGTTGATGATTTCGGGAGTCTAGGTTTTTTCGAGAATCTCTATCTTCATGACACTTTCGATGCAAACAAAATCTCGAATGCGAAAAGGAGTATCATTTTTTCGAATCGGGATTTTCACAAGACTCTCGATTAAATCTAGAAAAAAGATATTCTCGAACATATTCAAGGTCTTTATAGATGTTCGAGACTCTCGATGTTTTCAAAATCTCGTTCTTTATCTGTCTCGACAATTTTCTAAAAGAGACGAGATCTATAGCCTCATCCCCGAAAATTTTCGAGACAAATATCATCTCATCTTAGTCAAGTCTCACACAGGCCTACTATTTAACAAGTTTCTTCGCTATCCTTCGCAGATCGACCCGATAATTAAAAAAAAACGTTGGAAGCTAACTCAAGACTCTCCGATAAACTTGCACCGCGTGAAACAAAGGACCGAAGTAGCAACTTTCCCAATCGCACACCTCATCGATTGGCCGGCAGCCGAAAAAAGGGCGCGCTCCGCCGAGCATCTCCAAAAACCCTCCACGGCGAGTGTCCCGCTTCTCTCGAGGTAAACGCCCTTCGGAACTGGGTTGAGCGCTTCGCGACGACACCGAGTGCGCGAGCACAGCCAGAACTCGGCCTCGCATTAATATCCGTGTCTGATCGGTCCTCTTTTTTTCCTTCCTCACTCAAGTTTCCAGGCGTCGATGAAATTTTCATGAGCGAGCGGTTTTAATATCGCCGGCGTGCCGTCGCGTTATCTCCGACGTCGATACTCCCGCGAGGTGAAAAAAGAAAAGGGGCTGCGGGGGACGATGGGCGCGGGAATTTACAAGTTTGCGCGCTCCGCGACGCGGGAGGAGAATTAATGGGCCGCCTCGCCAGCTCCGGCGATTTTCACTCGCTTTAGCTTTATTAATTTCGCCTAATTTAGGAAGATTGATAGCGCGATTAGGGGCGCGAACGGGCGCCCGGAAGAGGATCCGAGACAATATTCCGCGAGCGGGGGCGGAGGAAAAAACGTCGCGCGCTGTGCGAGCTGACGGATATTGTTGTCGCCGGTTTTATCTCGATGGAGGGACCCGAGTGAAATTGCGCGGGATTGGAGAGAAAGGCGAACGGCTAATCCGTTTAGTAATTAATCAAGCTAAGATTTTCTTCACTTAAGCTTGTCGTCTATTATGTCCGTAAGTATCGTTCCATTCACTTGCGATTATTGCATATTTATTAATTTTTTTTTAAATAAAAAATGATTACGTTGTGTATCAAATACCGTTAAGAGCTATTTAATCCGTTGAAATTATAATAAATAAATAAATAACGAACCTTATGAATTAAAAATGTCATATTTGCAGAAGTATAATTTTCATAAATTTTCATATTATGAAATTCGAGATAGATTAAAAAGATTAAAACTGATATTTTCAAGTTTGTTAAAATGATAAATTAATTATTCGAGCTGTTCGCAATGTATAATATCCGATACATTTTCAATAATTTAACTGAAAAACTTTATCATTTTTTACATTATTTTATTAAAAAAGAATTAATGGCACTAATTTTAAACTCATTAATGTTAAATTGAACTACATTCATTTTAAACTACTAATTTATTTTCAGGATTTGATTTTTTAAAGATTAATGAATTTTAATTTATACAAAAAAGAAACTTTAAATTATCTGGCATTTGCATATTGCACATTTAATCCATAAAATTTATGAATAATTACCAACTAATGAATTTTTCTAAAAGAAAATGAAAGAAACCGTAAAAGTTCGACGATTCCCCCTGCCGCAATAATCCGAACTTTTAACAAGGCTGAAGATAAAGCAACTCTTTTGTCGCGCTCACGCGATTTTTTTTACTGCAAATCTAATCAATCCGCAGAAATTGGCATCCGAGTCACGCAACGCGTTTGATCCCTCGCGATACTCGAGTGCTCGCCGTAGCCCGCAGATTCGAGCGCCACTGTCCCAAGCTCGGCAATTGCCCGACTCGCTTTTCTTCGTTCGTCAACCTCTGCAGCGATCGCACCGACGTCGGCTTGCTTTGTACTGCCGGACGCCTGCATTTTTCTCAAATTGGTCCCCGGCTTTTTGCCTCGCACTTAAGCTCGTTAAAGCGCTGTTTTTTTTTCCTGGATCTTTTTTTGGAGGATCGGGATTGCTTATTCAGAAGAATAAGTATACTTTGTAAGTGGCGTTTAATAATACAAATATATAGAGGTATTTGTATTAGGTTCTTTTTTTGAGAAGGTTTTTAATTAAATTCTTTGCGTTTGCAATGGTATTGAGATTCTTATATAAAATAAAAAGCTTGCTTTACTTTGACTCACTTAGACACGCTCGCTGTGAAATGTACGGTATCCATTATTACAACTCACCTGAAACAAAAAACAAGGATTGGAGATTAGTTACAAAGCTACGAAAAAGGTTAATTACACGAGTTAAAACATTTATTAAACTTTTCTGTTTTATACATAAATTACTCATTTAGGTCAAAATTTGTAATATAAAATCGCAATCATACCAAGTTTATAAAACCCACATCAAAAGAAGTTCTACTGAAAATTGCAACAGTCTATTTGCATATTCTCGCAAACAGATGATATTGCAAAAAATTCCTGTATATACTTTTTTCTTAAATCACTTTAGTTTCTTTTAAAATGTGCTAGAAATTCAAGAAATTTTTCTACAGTTCCAGTAAAATGCGCGAGAAAGTATTGGAATTTTATTTGCCGCCAGCGGCAGTCTGCGAGAACATTAAAATAGGCTACTGCAACTTTTAGGGGAACTTTTTTCCCCGCGCGGATGCTCGGTATATCGCCCGACATCGCGGAATGCTGGTTCTCGCATTGCGAAAATGTCAAAAATACCGTCGGCGCGCGTCTCATGGGAAACTGCGGGGAAAGCGAGGCGAGACGACGCGGAACGGTAAGAACGTCGCGGAGGACGAGGCGCACTCGAGTGTAATTGTCAAGTAAATACCGGAGAGATAAAGCGGCCGACGCTTCCGAGAAGCAGGACCCACTTTTTTCCCCCTTCTTCGTTTTCTTTTCTGTACGAGCTGGACACGAGAGTCGAGGCTGGCGCGTCTCCGCGATGTTTGCCCGCGCGACCGTCGACTCTTAATTTTCGCGGGAAACCTTTTGCGCGCGCCACTTTGAATCGAGCTAACGGTGCTCTCGAGGTAGAGTGCAGTCGATCTCTTTTGGCCAGCTTTGCATTAATTAGTCGTGAGTTGGCTGCTTTTAAGGGTAAAGTTTGGTCAAAATTGATTAGGTATCCAATATTCTTGAAACTGGATTACATGAGAAATTTGCTCCAGCTCAGAACATATAAAAAGCCTCATCCATTTTATTCAATAAAAAAATTATTGTCAACATCAACTATAAATAGGATTGAGATTTATTAGTTATATTTAATAGGTATTCCTTCTACACCAACGATTAAACTCTGTCCTTATAGGCAGCTAAGAAAAAGCGTGTAAAAAATCGAGTTACGTAATTATCTTCAGTCATTAATTAAGTTTGAAGTTGTTGTGGAAAATGCTTGCTCGAGCAATTAACGTAAATGTAAATTAAATTCTTTGTTAGGAAGAAACTTCACGCAAAAGAACATCTAAAAGAGATTTCTAGGAAACTGTGGTAGCGAAACAGTACGCTTTTATTAAAACAAATTTCTCTTAGTGAAAAAAGAACAATGTGTTCTTATTAATGCGTAACAAGAATCTCGTAAAATCTAAAAGTACCTATAATAAAAAAATATTTTCATTAAATTATGCAACAGTTTTTTCTTTTTTGTTCATAATTTCAGTCAACGGCAATATTACAAAACTGAGGAAAAAAGTTCCAAATGCATGAACAAAACTAAAATCTTGTCAAACCATTAATCTTTCCTAAACGACTCCTGCGAGCGTAAAATATCGACAAGCTTCACAAATAGACATTCATTTCTTCTAAAAGCAAGTGGCCAAATACTCAATCGATCAAATCCCCCGCCGGCAACGGCACGTAGTAAACGTCAGCGGGGAGCAGCCGTTCCGAAAAAAAGAGAGAATGAAAAAAAATAGAAGATCGCTCCGTAAAGCGAGCGAATCTCGCGATTAGTTTCTCTCGTCAAATCTTGGCCGTTTTTTGCGCCGGGCCGACTCGGAGCAGCCGGCGAAATCGACGCAACCCGTCCAATCTCCGTCCGACCCTGGATTCCCTCCATCGCCGCGAAACAAGGCTTCCCCGCGTTTTTTGCCCGCTGTGCTCCCCGCCCTTTTTTTCGTGCGCAGCAAAAAAGGGGCGCATTTCGCCTCCGCCCGGGCCGCACGATCACGGGTATTGTCGTCGTCGAGGCGAATGGGTCGATCGCCGTGCGATCATCGCGAATGGGTTGCGGTTCCGGCCGGGCGCCCGAAATTCACGGTGGATCGTGTTTTTGCCTTGAGTCGCGACGAGAGCATTGTTTCCAGAAAAAGTTGTCAGGGATTTGGCGTGATTAATTTCTTCGTCGAATATTTAGCGCTTGGGAGAAGAAACAGGAAGTAATTAAATTACACGCGGATAAAAAAAGTTTGAGGTGAAAGATAGTAATGTTATATTCATGACCGTAACACTATATCCTGTAGCATCTGTATTGTGATACGGTGTATGGATAATAAAGCTGTATTAGTTTTGATGCGAAAAACTTTGAGTGACGTACTTAATTAAGACCATTGGTTAAGTATCATATTTTAGTTCTATTTTTTTCGTAAAAGCTTCTATCAAATATTTAAAATTTTACTCTGCGCTCTCTCTGCATTTGATCGACGATCATCATATTAGATGATATTAGATGAAAAATAAAATAGACAGCTGACAGTTTGTCATTTTTGTTTATAGCTTGTATATTATAGAGATTTTTAAGCTGTTGAAGTCACATTAAATTAAACAAAATTTTATATTCTAGTTTAAGTTATAAATAATCGGTGATCGTTGAATTGAAATGAAATTGGTGTGGATGCTAACTTTTGTTGAATTGGATTTTAATTGCTTGACATTTAAGTCATTACCTACTATTATATTCTATATAAGTATGTGACTATTACTGTAAACCGATAATTGTACTTTATTGAAGTTTATAAATTGGTAATTCTTAAAAAATAACAGTACAGTAAATTCGTATTTTCCAAATTTTTCATAAATATCTATTTGTAATAAGTAGACTATTTCATTATGCAAATGTCATTGTAAAAGCAAAACATTTTATGCGCAGCACGCTTCTAATCTAATGTTCAAGTGTAAATAAACAATATTTAATTATCAGAAACAAGCGATAATAAATAATCCGATGAACAAACTAATTAGGTGTAATGCATCTTCTTCATTTACAAGTTAATTGTTATGTTATCAGAGACATTAACGGTACATTGACGTTGAGAGAAATAAAAGATTACGCAGGTTCGTGTCGATTGAAATTTATGGTCGGGCTGGTGCTTTTGAGATGCAGAATTATCATCGGTCACAACGGGATGCCGTCGATCATGGCGAGTAGTTGCATGATTTGTAGTACGAAATAATTAATCACGTAATTGTACCGTCGATGTTAGGCGCGGTCGTCGGGGGGAAAATAGCGTCGCGATGGATGTGATTGATAAGAAAATTATTCTGGCTGCCGCTGGTGCGTTTTCTTAATAATTGATACCGGGCAATTTAATAAATTATCCTCGCGCGCTCCGGGCAATAATGATTTTTATCTTGTAATTTAGGTGCACGGGGTAAATTGTGCTTTTATTTTATGCGTAAATTTTACAATGAGGGAGTTTGAGTAATTGAAAGAAACAAATTTACATTGATAAACATGAAAAAGGCGCCGTTTGCGTGTAATAAAGAAGAAACATACTTGCAGGGTTTTAAATTCATTTTCTCCGTGCTTTTTATGCCTCGCTAGTGTAAATGGAGGTACGTAACTGCTCGTAGATTCTATTTTAAGAAGATTTTCAATATTCCAACAGACCTCTACCCTCTTTCGTTTTCATACGTACAAACAGTGAATAACGTTTCTTTATTTCTAAAAAAAGTTTAATTAAATCAGTTGCACAGAATCCACTGAATAAATAAGATAGAAAGGTCGAAAAAATCCTGAATTTTCATTCAAGTTTAATACTAATTCTGTCATTAATATTAATTCTGTATTTTTCGAGTTTGTCCTCACATTAGTAGAGACTATAACTAATTTTTTATGCTACATTTTCCTCCGTGTATCTTATTTTTTTAATTTCAAAAATAAACGTATACCGTGGAAAATTGAATTTTTTTAATAAATGCATACGAAGTAAGTGCGAAAAAAATTTCTCTGACAACCTCTTAACTCTGATATTTGTTTGCGCATTCCAAAAAACAGCATTCCTTCCCTGCCTCGCAATCTCCCCGGCGGTCGAGGCTGGAAAATTACGTACAGCCAAGTGACGCTAAACAAATTATACAAAAGAAAATAATTTGTTTGCACTGCCGCCGCGAGCGACCTATCGGCTTCTGCATCTGAAATCGTCGCGTTTCTCCGCCGGAGGATATATACCCGCGCTTCGTGTAATAGAGCCATATAGCGCGCGAGCGGCCGATAGGGGAGGCCGATAGCGCGGCCGGCCGGCAGCCAATGGGTGCGCGGATCGTTCCCTCCTCTAGCTCTTTTTTTTATTACTTTTATTATTGCCACAATGCGAACTTCCGCGTACGTCCGGGGCGCACGAAGGCCTGCGTGCCACGGCCGCGTTTGCGCCGCTCGACTTTCTTCCGTGCGTTTCTCGCGTGGCGCTCATTTTAATTTCGCGACTCGACGGAGCTCGCCTCCCCCCTTATTTTTTCGCGTTTCTTTTTTCGCGATTGACGCCCGCTGGATTTTTCAAGGGGGTAGGGGAGAGGAAATGAGATGTCGGGGTGGCTCGATGTTGACGCGCTGGAAATCGGTCGGGGTAATTTTCCGAGGTGTCGCACTGCCGCGCGAATTGATCGTTGCGTTATTTACGATCTCGTTTGCGAGGCGATAGATCGATCAAGATGTTGCATTTTTTTGCGCATAAAGTATAAGGTTTGAAATGCGTTTTGTAATGGTGTTTATTACGGTTTACAAGTGATACATAGGGTTCCTCGTTATTCATTTTAATTTGATGTAAATTAACGGTTCGCTTGGAATCAGATAAGCGTTATTTATTAGACTCATTTATATTTATACACACTATTTAAATAAATGAACGCGATAAAGGGCATTTTTTAAAATCTCTCATTGAGTTCAAAATAGTGTCTAATCTAAAATCGCGATGCGATTTCTCAACAATGTAAACTACCGGTTGCGACTAGTTATTTTTTTTTTCTGCAAATACAGGTTTTATTACCGTGTCACTAATCGCTGCGTTTACATTCGCCGTTTCGCGTTTATTTATGCCTCTCGTTTTTCGCGTTTCTTCCCTCTCCCAATCTACCATCTTCCACCGCCAATTCCGACGCTCTCCCCACCCCTTTTTTATTCGCCTCTCTTTCTCATTTCAGCGCGCGGCTACGAAGTAAAGGGGGAAAAAAGGCATCGGCGAAACGAGCTTCCGGTGTTACTCGGAAAGTGCTTGTACGGGATTAACGTTTGCATTATTCTCGGGGCTTATAAGCTCACTTTTCTCGGCCGGCGCTTCCTCCCCCTCTCTCTACTTCTTTTTACCGCGGCCTCCTTTCTCTCGCTCTGTCTTCCGCTCGCCGAGTATAGGTACACACCGTGCGTTCGCTAATGTATGCAGTTGCGGCTCGGTTTTAGATGGCGTTACGCATAATACTCGCAAGGCGGATAATAATTACGCTCTCGCGGATTTCGGCCTGGCGAATTAGCTTGAATTTACCGCGAGTGATTTGAAAGCGGCGTTGCAGCTTTTTTTTATTCGATTATCCACGAGCAACGACGGCGAGTAAAGTAGTAGTAGAGAAAGTAAACTGGCGTAAGAAGATGAAGCGATGTGAAGTTGGTAAATTTTTGTCTAGCCGGCAGTGGGTCAATGGATGCGGGCGGAAGCGGGAGGCTAAATCTTCGCGGAGTCGTTTGAAAGTGAAACAATCGCGTGAAACAAAAATAATTCAATGCTTTTCATGGATGACTGTCTAAATCTGTGTCTGCAACTCATTGTACTCTATTTGCGTTAACTGCTTAAGAGTAAATTGCATAACTTTGACTGGAAATAAGATAGAACCACTTGGAGTTTCTAAAGCTGTAAGCAGACTAAGGTACGAAGTTCTTAGTTCTATAACTAGATTGAATATAAATGTTTCTTGTCTAAGAGAATTAGTGTGCGTAAAGGCTATCTGAAGTGCATTTTTAAAAAAATGTTGCCATGCAACATACTGGCAATCGATCAATTATCACCTGTCAGTATGACACAAACTTTCTATACTGAATGTCTATTGTTTGGTTAATTCTCCAACGAGCGATGCTTTTTTTATTTCAAATTCAAATTCAAGTATTGTATAGTCATGAAGAAAATACGCACAATCAAATATTTAAGAAAAACTTGCTATGCAATGGAGATCTGTGAAAACTTTTTCTCGTTTTTTAAGTTTCAAGTACCGTAATTTCGGAAAGTTATTATTATATCTATCCGATTATGAACTTTTTAAAAGGGAGCAATTTGAAAGCATGAATTAGATCGATTCATTGAAATCTATAATATGCAGTGGCACTGAAATCTATTATAATTTTATCTGAATAATTTGAGTGAGAGTTTTCCTGTAAGTTTTGGCTCGTGTAAGAAGATATGGATATTACGTACATTGCATTACTGTACTGTATTTCTCAAGTACGTATTTTCATTTTAAATTTTTTCCATTTTCCGTTAGAAAGGACACTGCTTAGGTTTCAAAAGTCGGAAAACATTACGTGTAAATGAAAGAATGAGTGTATCATCTTATAAGTTAGATTCTTTTAATAAGACTTTCTTTTATAATTTATTGCCCAAGGGCTAAAAAATGACAGCAAGTTATTTCTAAAAAAAATGAAAAAATTTTACGGAATCTTCGAGAAAGGACAATATTGATGGCATTTCATTGTCCACGCAATAAAACAATAGGCAAAATTACAGTTGACTATGAGCGAATTGATCGAAAGAAAAAAAACGAATGAAAACAGCATCGGCAAAGTGAATTTCCATTTATGCCCGGTGCAAAATCAACACACCGAATGGAACTTCCTGGCTGCCCCGGTGCAACGGCTCGCTATGGTAAATTGGCCCCTTGCTTTTTCACCCTTCAGAGCCAACCTCCCCCGGCACTTCAAAGTCCTTGACGAGCTGCCGCCGCCCCGCGGGACGACGAGCGAGCGAGACCGAGATAAAGAAGGTTAGCGTATGAATAAGCGAGAGACCAGGCGAGCGAGATGGAGGAGGATAGTTTGAGAGATTAAGGCTAAGCTCGGCCGATTTTTGATAAAAAAAAAAGGAGAGGAAAGAAGAGGACGAAAGGTAGAGAGATAATGGGGGAGAGGAGATGGGACTTTTTGGAATTTGTGCGCGCCGAGTGTGTCCCCGGAATTGCCAATTATTTCCGTGAATCGTGGAGGTATGCAACTGATAAGGTGGCTCGCGGGCTGGATAGCGACTCCTTTGTTCCTTTTCTCTACTGCATTTCATTGCCCCGTCGTTTCGCGATCGCGAGTCTTCCGATGCATCTTTCTTCTTTTTTTTTTAAATCAAAGTGCGAAAAAGACTCGAGGCAGACGCGAAAATTGTCACGCGTATACACCGCTCGATAGAATGTTATTTCGTGTTTTTCTTTCATCTGATCTCGCAAGTCCGATAATATTATTGGAATAGCGATTGAAGCCGTGGAAGTTATAGATTGAACGTCAGTCCCAGCGGCGAACGCGAAAAGAAGAATTGGAAAATTGAAGTGTTCCAGTACCTATAAAAATATAAATGTTCTCAAATAGACAGGTTAGAAGTCTTTTGAGTTTTGGCCTTTCAGAACTTCGATTTCAATTTCGAGAAGATTTCTTATTGGTTCACGCGAAAATCCTTTTCGATTCCCCTTTCCTTATTTTCAATTTTCTTCGGAAAAATAACTTCGTTTAAAAATGCACGTATGCTATGCAGACTATATTTGCATTTTCAAAATTCTGTAAACTCATATCATCCACTTCTAAAAGGAGAAAGCATAGCCTGCACAACAAAATATAAATATTAAAAAAATAATAATAAATGTAGTTTATTTAATAGAAAAAATATTTTATTTGATATAATTTTCCATATTTTTTCTTCAGTTGAATTCTTGTATCTAAACAAATCAAACCGACGAGGTAAGAAAATAAAAATGGAAATAAGCAAGCAAGCCGATAAGAACTGGATCGATAAAGAAAGAAAGAGAAACAAAACAAAAGGTCAAAATCGAAAAGGGCGAAGAAAAAAGATAGCGCGGTTGGAAAGCGGAAAACTGGAGCGAGGTGGGAAAAGAAAAGAGCGAGGTGCAGGGAGGCTCGCCGGCAGAGTAGGTTGCGCCCGCGAGTGGTTTAGTCGGAAAATCGAGGGAGAGCGGCGGTGGCGGACGGGGCAAAAAGTTTCGAGAGGAGAGCTCGCGTTCCCGCCGCCCTCTCGATGGTCCGAGGGCTGGGTTTCCGGCAATTTACGGGCGTCCAGCGAACTGATTTTGCGGCGACGAAATTACTTCTTCCCTCCCACTTGTCCACCCCTCTCTCTCTCTCTCTTTCGCTTTCCAATTTCCGCGCTGCGATCATCTCTGGGGTGTCGTGGGGCAGACGACGCGACGCGTCCTGCGCCCCGATAACATCGGACTTATCCGCAAAATGATCGTTTTATGATTTTTTACGACCGCGCGGACCCCCGGCCACTACTACGGCCGATTGGAACTTTTGTAATTCTCGGGAGTACTGCGCTTTCCTTTCTTACGCGGGGTGCGCGGGCGCGCGGAATCGGCGGATATAGAAATCAGAATTCGACTTTTCAAAGTTCGATTCGACGAGTCCAGTAGCTGAGGGCGGTGCAAGCTCTTGCTGTTTGTTATCGAATCGTGCCACTGTTTTTAATTAAGTTTCGAGATTGACTTCGACCACGAGCTTTCCGATCTCGATTGACGTGCGTGTTTTGTAATTTAGAAATGTTATATTCACTGAGAGATTTTTCTCGTAAAAATTACGATAGAGAAAAGTAATCGTGGGATACTTTTGAATACTGGACAATTTTACGGGAAATTCGTAGTAATTTTTAAATACTGGCTCATGTAAAGCTCCGCAATTTATTCAGCAAAAGCTCCGCAATGATTGCGGGAAGAGCTTTATAATTTTTACAGGATAGTCGCTTATTTTTCGGAGCTTTTAGTACCGCAGAATACTCAGATAAAAATTACTATAATTTTCCAGTAAAAAGTACCAGTTGCAAATCTCCCACAATTTTTATTCCATAATTTTTACAGTGAACTTTACCATCATTATTTTTTCGCGAAACATTTCTCAGTGTTGTATTTAAAAATAAAACTTTTAATGAGCTTGAAATGAGTAATGTAAAGGTAATTCAGATTTGTTATGAAAGTATTTAAAGGACATATTAATTTTAAGATTATTTAAAGGATTGTCTGGACGATTTTTCCGTAATTAAACCTAATTTATTTTTCAAGCGACGATCCATTAAAATAATTTAATGCTCATTCTTCTATATTGGATCTAGTGCACACTTAATAAGATTCCTATTAATAAAAGCCACTTACAGTTCTTTTCATTTGCAAATTTTATCAGAACGCGAAAAATAAAATCACACTTAATTTTGCGGATACATTAATAATGTAAAATAAATCTAAAAGTAGGTACCAAAGTTAATTAACAATCAAATTTCATTAAGATTTCCAATAATTACCCAAATTCATTTCCACAAAAAGTAGATACATTAGTGATAAATTGAATGTTCTATCCATTATAATTGTCAAAAATATTAGATGGAACATTTCGAAAGCTCGCTCACGACGCTTAATGCTCTCCCGAACGAACTAATTAAAATCTTAATTACGGAAGCTCGTCGCGTCATTGTGCGCACCCAGTCGATGACTCCCTCCCTCCTTCCCGCGATCTCGATATTTGCGCAGCTATATCCCCGAGCTCGAAACGGCCACGCACACCCCAAACATACATTGTAAATGCCTTCGGTTATTGGCATTACATTCGATTTAGCTTCGCCGACGTGTCGAGCGGGCAGCGCGAATCTCGCGCTCGGAGTATTTAATTAAATCAAATAAACAGAGCGGCGCGCTTTTCGCTCGCGAGTTAGATTGATTTGTTGCCTGCGCACTTGGCCGCCGCAATCCAAAAAGGCCCGCATTTGGACGGGCGAAAAAGCGACTACAGTCGGCGAGGCGTGCGGGCCGCTCGATCGAATGCACGATGATTGCGCTTTCGCGATGACGATTTCGAGGGGGTGGCCGATCGACCGGCTCTTATGAATAAAATTCGCGCGAGTGCGCTTTCATTGGGACCGACGCGTCCACCGGATCATTGTTTATACGCGGACGAGACACGCTGACCTACAGAAATATCGTATAGCAAATGAAATAGTATATATACATATATATACATATAGGCCGGGCGTTCGCCTCGTTAAAGGATTAAAACGATTCAGCGAATAAAGCTCTTTGGGATATTAAAATTTCATAGGCCGTGAGAGTCGATCTAGCGCGGCCCGAAATTGACGGCTCGCCGAGCATTTAATTTGAAAGTGGTGCCTTTTTAAATATCTACGCGCGACGCACGCCAAAGGGAGGACGAGCCAGTTCAATCCGTCAAGTACACGACTCGAGCGTTTTTACGCTCAATCGCTTTAAAAATAATCGGCGGAGCGACTCGATTAGCCAGTCGCTCGTGAAACTTTCATTTAAAAAAAAAAAGCTCCCGTCGCAATCGGGCATAGGGCTTTGAATCGCTCGCCTGTGCTTCTGGCACTTGTCGCTAATTAAAGGAGGCCACGCCTTTTCATTCTTACGGCCGATCGATCGATCCGTCGGATGGAAAAATTTCTACGCGCTCTTATTTGCTATACCGTTTGCGCGTCTGCGCTCTCAATACTTTATGACTGGGTACGATTCAGGAGGAGTTGCAACCTGTGGAAAAATAGAAGCGCCATTTCCAACGTCGCTAATGCGCTGGAAACCGATTTGGAAATTAAAATTTCAATCACTGTCTATTGAATCGCAATCGAGGTATGCCAATGAAACAATTAGTGGGAGGTTTTTTTAATTTTCCTTCGAATCCAGTAGAAACTTGCAATGCGATTATCAAGCCAGATTGGAATATTAACCAATCGACCGAGCTATGATTGGTTTGAAATATAAAATATTTGTGTTTGAAGCGAGTAAATAAATATATTTGGATAGAATGTACTTTTGCTTTTATCAATTTTAGATGTAGTGTAACTATTAATAATTGATTTGATAGTTATATGAATTCAACCATTAAGTCTTATAATACTCGCTATTCATTGCTTTCAAATTTCAAATGGTTTGTTATGTTCAAAATTAAATGTTATTACATATAGCATCATTTTTTATCCACTAAATAATATTGATTTAATACGAATTCGAATAATAAGTTATGTTTATGCAGAAGAAATTCATGTAAAATTGCTTTTTTCTAAGTTTTTTAATTATTGCGTGCATACTTAATATTCTTTAATAAAATTATTATCTGAAATTACAAATTATAATGATGAGAAAAAACGCGATTAATATTCATGCAGAATTCTCATTAGACGTTTAACGCGGCTTTTTCACACCGCTTCGTGCCAGCGTCAAATTTCACAGATGTACGTGCATTACACGAGCCCTCGAAGTCAAAGCGGCGTCAGGAAGGTGCGGAGGGGGAATGGGGAGATCGAGCAAGAGGTGGGGGAGCGTGAGCGGCGCTAATATCAGGTTTGCGGGGCTTTTGACCGTTTATCAGGTCATTCATAACGCGCGGCGCGCCTCGGCCTCCCCCGCGTCCATTAGAGCCGCGATCGAACCTATCGACGAGCGGTACGCGACACACCGGAATTCGCTCCCTCTTATTGTCGCCTACTTTTCCCACTTCGTTTCCCCTCCCCCTTTCCACCTACCCTGCACCGGCCTCTTTATTTTTGCCCGAGCCGCGGATATTCTATCGGGGAACCCCCGGCGGCGGGGGCTCGGGTCGCGCCGACGCTAAATAATCTGGGACAGCTTTATATCTTTGGTTAATGCGCGCCGCGTTCGGCGCGGGTATTTGCATTCGCTTCGCAAATATTAATTAAATTTAGTAACGCGGGCGAACGACGGGTACGGCTCGCGCGGCCAATTTGAATTTTAACGTTCAATTGAGCGCCCGACGCTCGGGGCCGCGTGTAAGGATATATTTAATTTATTTTTTTCCGCCGCGCGGCGGAATAATTATAAACGGGAATTCGGCGGCGAATCGATGCGCGAAAAATTAAGGCAGCGCCCCGGCCGAAATTGCGCCGAATGGAGATGCGGCGCGTATTTATCCCCCGCGCGATCAAAGCTGCGCGCGTTTCGGCTTTTGCGCCTCTCCGATGTTTCGCCAACTCCGGCGCGGCTCTGCGGCCTTTCTGGTCACGTATAAACCCGCGCGGCGAAAAATCATTGCGGAATTAGGGAAAGGCTATCTCGTGACGGCGGCCGCGCTTTGCCAATTTTCGCGCCCCCATCCCCCCGGGCCGCCGCCAGCAGCGCGTCGATTCCGAGCTTCGGAATACGCCGAGATTTCGCCTAATGCGTTTCGGACGCGGCCGACTTATCTCCTCGGGCTATTTCGCGCCCGGGCGTGTTAATGTCCTGCGCCCGGCGTAAATTTTGTTCGGTGGGATTGTGGATACGGAAGCTGTCGATATCGCGTTCGTTTTATTAGGCATTTTTTTATTTGCTTTCGTTTATGAGATATTTTTTGAAAATTCTTGAAATATTTCGAATTTTCATGTATAGTGATTTTCCTCACTCTCGCATTTTTCACCGGGGAATGTTTTCATTACTAAAATCTGAAAAATTGATATTATGAACAAAGTAAATATTTGAAAATTGATCAAACATTTATTCAACATGATGTATATCGTCTTTTTGATAAAAAATAGTTTACATTTTAATGAGAGAAGATAATTAAAGAGAAAGTTCAGTAGTAAGTACAAAATGAAAATTTGCTGGAATGAAGTACAGAGAATCAAATGTTATTTTTCTCCCTTCTTGCGCGATAATAAAGTGGCCTTTACAGGTGATTCGGGAATAAAAAAATTAAGATTTTAAATGATGCGTAGCTAGTTAATTCAGTATTTTTTGGTTAATTTAGATGATAAAAAATTGGCGGAAACGTCGATTTCTACTATCAACTTCAAATGACTCGCAGCTGAAATTTTTTTTATCTAACAAAATTTCTTCGTACCTAATTAAAAATCCACACTTGCAGATGTCATCGGCACGTATTTATAAAAATTTAGTAAAAAAAATGATATTTTAAACAAGAATAGTGGCAATTAGATAGATCGGCCGATGCTTGCAAGCCTCCCTAAGCGGCCCCGTCACACCGTACAAAAATGGCCATCCTTTTTACACCAATCAATTAAAAACTATGAAAACGTTTATTCAACGGAATCCAGAGCATGTAAATGCACAAAGTAAGTCAAGCACAATTTTCGTTCTTTAATTAATATCATGAACGTTAATTGTTCTCCTTTCAAAGCCGCGGGCCTCCCCCCGTCGTACCGTTTGAAACGCTAACAGCGTTACCGGCGAAACTTTGAAGCCTCTCATTCGGCATACTCTCGCGCGCGGAAAATGTCGGTTTGCGCAGCCCGAATAATTAATGCGATTCTTTTGTGCGCGCGCTCGAGGCAGAGGAGCCGACGGGCAATGCGGTCGCTCGGCTGTTATCGCAGTCCGATGTAATAACATTACGCCGCGCGCGGGTATAAGGAAACGGCATCAAAGTCGGAGCAATTAATACGTCGTTTAAGCCCGGGCTTCGTTCCGCGGTGCGCGCCCCCCAGACGGAGACCCGGTCGTCCTCCCCCTCCCCCTGCGCTCTGCCTCGAGGTTTCAACTCGGAGCAATAGTTGCCGCTACTTAAACTCCTTGGCGATGATACAATTGCCTCGATGGGCGCGAATTAGCCTTTAACGTTATTGCGCCAATTAGCCGAGGCTGTTCGCCGGATTTTCCCACTTCGCTGATTTTCGCGATTCAAAATTTTCCGGCTTATTGTTATTGCGACAATTTGCCAACGGCATTGCGTGTAGAGTTTTTCGTTTGTCGTAACGATTCGACGAGGTCAGCAAACAATGTATGCTTATTTGCAGTTTTTTTATTGGTCAATAAAGAGTGTCCAATAAAGAAAATCGGCTTGCTGTTATTTTGAAATTTACTGATGACGTTTTGTCGGGATTTTCGGCTGGTCAAAAGGTTAGCGAGATTCATGAATTATCAGCGCCTTTACTTCTTATCGGCTGAGTGTACCTAACCCGAATAAAAAAATTACAACATTTTCTTCAAGTGCTGGTCTTGCAAGGCACTTGTTGGAAGCACAAAGCCTTACAAAACCTTAGCGAACCACCAATCACAATAGTTACTGTGTGTCCGGGGACTCCGAGGTAAACACAGAGCGCCGCCGGGCAAAAAAATGTATGATGACCAAAGTGCATCGGCCAGCAAAGCAGGGTCGCGAAAAATAAAGCGAGATACAGAGAGGGAGAGGGTCGAAGGAAAAGCATGCAGTGTGCTCCTCGTGAAATAATAAAAGGAAAAGAAAACAGAGAGAAAGCAGCGAGCCTGCGCACCGTGAAAAAGAGTTGCCAAGTGGCAACTCGCTGTGAAAGGGAAGTTTATTATCAGGCGCTTATTGTTTGCGCACTTCGTTTATTTTTCATTCGACCCCCCACCTCCCCTCCTCTTTCGCAGAGAACGAGAGAGAGAGAGAGGCTCTCGCTCGTTCGCTGTGTACTCAGGCGCGGCTGTGCGAGAGCACACGTGAGCGCCTTCGTTCAATGCATCAATTGCCATCGGGAGAGAAAAACAGCGGCCAGATGAGGGACAATGAGGAAGGAAATGACAAAACGAGAGCGGGAGAGTGGAATCGAAGATAAACTTACCGGAGGTATACCTATCGCTTATTAACGCACGGATCTTTACAGGGACCGATGATACACCTTTTTGGAAAAAAATTACCCTGTATTTTATCGACTCTCATTTATTTTATTGCATTCAGATCTATTATATAAATTTAGTCTTTCTTTAAAAATAATGTGTCATTAGTTTGTCCTATATTAAATTTTTGAACTCTACAATCTTATTATGTGTAGGTAAAAACAAAAAAAAAAACAAATTGCTTGATCAAGTGGTTGTTAAGTGGATAATCTCACCAATCACTCGGTCAAACTTATTCTTTTCTTGCAAATAAACTTAATATTGACTATTACATGATTTGTAATTATTTTTCAAAATATCATTATAGTGTAGATGACTCGGACGACAAAATATCAATTGATTTATTTCAGGATATGCTAAGAAATTTTACTTATTTCATGCCAGTCAATCCCAGACAGTACATCAGAGTTTGTGTTGAAACTGGTTTATTAAAGAGTACCCACAGCCCGTACGCGCAGCCTTTTTCGGATCAACGACGCCAAAATACACAAAGCGCAAGCTCACTTCGTAGCTGCGTAACAATCGATCTACGAAAAGAGCGGCCGCACTCGGTCCGCGCGAAGTCCATTCGACGTCCGAGTGAGCGCGAGTAGCTCGCAGCGCGCGCTGCTCAAATTCCGGGCGCGATTAATGCGGCGCGTTCCCGTAAAACAAACGAATTTCACTGCACCGGCGAGATAGCAGCGCGCAAGCGGCGCCTTTCAACAAAGGTGCGTCCGTCGAAAAAAAAGCAGCCGCTCGAGAGAGTCGCGAGGGAGAAAGAAAAATTCGCCGAGGGAAAGAGAGAGGCAGACATACAGAGAGCTATAGACGGACGAAAATAAAAGGACGAAACAAGAATAGCCGATTCGAGCCAATAATTGGAATCCTAATCAATAGAGCGCGATCAGTCAACCATGCGCCTGGAGCGCCAGACGGTCCCCCGGGTGTACCGGCGTCGGTGGCGGCACTGCCAGCCAGTCAGCCGGTTAGCTTTGGCACAAAGAATTTATTGGCTCTCATCCGCGAGAGACGCGCGAGGATGGAGCGTAGGCGTAATTCAGCCCCGGAGAGGCGCGCGCGCGACGAGGGATAAAGCAAAAAAAAAAGGAGGAAATAATGGTGTCAGGAGAGGATGATAATGCGAGGATCGCCCAATGGAGTCGGGCTCAATGGCTTTCTGTTGGATTATAGCTGTTCGTAAATACTTTCAAAGGGGAATAATCGCTTTTCAGAGCTATTTGAATTTGGATCAGTGCCCCGTTTGCGCCGTTCCGTTGTAAAGTTAGCTACGGTGAAATATAATAAATAATTTAATACGAAAGGCGAGCGATAAAAAAGTTTTTTTTATATTTTACTTTTTTGTACATTTTATTTTTTTCTTTATTACTGAAGTTTTTTTACTTTATTCAAAAGGGGCTTCTTGATGCTTCGCTGTTGTTTTTTGTAATAAAAATACTTCGTGATTCATGGTGCAAGTTTTCCGCTGTAATTACTTTCTCAACGTCCAAGAACGAATACCTGGGGGAATAAATGAATTTACAAAAAGAGTTAACGTACAGCTCTCTGGAGAAGGTAAAACGATGGTAGCTCAAGTTTTCAATTAAAATAGATGGTGTTTAGAGCAATAAAAACACAGTAAATCAAGAAGTTTACGTAATTGACCTAATTTCGATGAAGACGTACTACACCAAGTGAAGTAGCAAATTATATATTGCCAGCATACTTTTTCAATCTCGTTAATAATTTGTTTACTACTTAAAAAAGCTTCCAATAGTAGCATCCCTTTAAGGAGACCAGGCGAGGTTAAAACCTGAATAAATAGACATTTTCATTGATCAGTCCTGATTTTTCTGTAAATACCTAAAAAAATACTTAAATTTTTTTTTTATAAAAGCTTACTATAAAATACCTTTCTTTTGAGACCAAATGTGAAGCTGAATGTGAGCTTACAACCTAAGTTCTTAAAATTTTCACATTTTCATCATTTTTGGGGCGGATCTATTTTTGTAAAAGTTCTTATGTAACTATTTATAGAAAAATCAGGACCGATCAAAGAAAATGTTTTTTCTCTGCTTTTAACACTGTCTAGTCCACTTCAGCCAACTTATTATTTATAACTACTTAACATAAAATTTGCATTCATAATTACACATATCACATAAAATATCGTTTATTTTCTTGCGTGCCATTTCAAATTTTAATTATAAATGCGAATCATCAAGATTAAAAAAACGTCATTGAATGTTCATCGAATATTCCGACGTCACGCACCAGAGCATCGGTGACTCGAAGCGAAGAGGCAGAGTTACGCCGGTGCCGCAGGAAGAAAGGATATCGGATTTAGCGCGGCGCAAACTAAGCCCCAGGCTTGAATTGCCGGTGATTGGAAGAGCGCGCGACAAACATCCGGGAAAGCCGTTCCGGTATATCCAATTCCCATATGGCGTCGCGCGCGCACGTCGATGGGTCACCAACGCTCCGCGAAATTGCGACTTCGTTATCGTGGCAGATAGAGGCTGAGCCGAGGAATTTTCCTCGCTCCTCCGACCTCTAGAGGAATGCCGTCATTTTCTAATAGCGCTTCCCTTAATCACTGTTGCTATTAATCCGCACGCGAGACGCGCCGGAGTCAGCGATTAATTCGCCCGGAAAGTTTCAACCTCCGCGCGCGACCCATTTCGATTGTTCTCGATTTTTACTACACGATCTTCGGGAATCAATCAACGTATAAGTGTATTTGTATTAAGTTTAATTTTACGTTCGGCTATCTTTTTTGCGCCCGAAAAGTAATCGGTTGCTCTTTACAAATGATCCATTGTACCGGCACAATTGAAGTCGAGATTAAACCCGCATGCACGGGCCTCGATTCGGAGCGAGGGCAACTCCGCAAAAATGCGGTGTTTGAAAGGGTTAACGAGATCCAAATCCGCACATCCCCGATACATCTGTTCGAGCCCTTCGAATGCGCGAAACTTTTTCATTAACGAAATCCAATAACTCAAAAGGCCGAACAATGGTGCATTATCATTCACCGGCGAGGCGGCACCGGCAGCACCGGCAGCGGAAACGCAACACACAAAGCATCTGCCCGTGGAGTTTCGTTAACCGCAGACATTCGAGATTTACGCGAGTGTGCGGTGCGCCGAGCGAGAGAAAGAGGGGCGGGGGAGCGAGGAAGAAGGATGGATTGATCGGCGAGTCCAGCTGATTATCCGGCCGCGGCTTGGCTCCAGATTGGGCCAATATTGGCGGCCGAGATGAAGCGCCGCTGCATTCGTCTTTTCTAATTAACCCGAGGAAGGGGGTAGAGGTGGGACTCGAGACTTAACTTCCTGCGAGCGCTCCTCCTTTTGCAGTTCCTCGAGTTTTCGAGGGCGCGCCCGAAGTCCATTTCCAGTGGATGGAAGACATTTTTAATCAAGAGGAAAATGAGAGGCATTCTCTTGGCTTCCGGGGAGAATATTAGCTTGGGTTCAAACTTGCCCTTTCTACCGCTTCTAGTTTTTTAATGGAGATGTACTTGCTTATTTATTATTTGCACACAATAGCATTGCTACATTTTACAATATTTTGTCTTGGAAAAATACTTCTGTGCGAGTCAGAAGATTGCTGTGTTAAAGAAATAATCGATAAACATGGATGGACTTGAAAATAATTAGAAATAAAAGTTAGGTCACATTTAATCGAAGAATATTGTAAAATTTAGTACTGAAATTACTAAAGTAATTAATAGCGTATAAAGTAATAGTTATAGCGAAATATTTTTCTATGGAATGATCTTTAAAAGACAAACATTTATTGGTTTTGAGCTTTTCCAGTATCTGAAAACAAAAATAGGTATCTCTATTTAAAAACTACAGTTTGACCTTTAAATGTCCTTGGAAATGAAGGTCCAGGACAAGTTTAAGGTCCTTGACCTGTGGTCTTCTCCGAAACGAACTTTTGTCTATAATATTTTGATGAAATATTTAAAATAAGCCTTAATTGTATGGATACAAAAAATGAATACACCAGCATTCTAACAGCATTAATTGGAATTTGATGAAAAGTGATAATCATTGTTTAACGGTAACCTCTGATTGAACAAATTAATCTTAGTTCTAATTGTGTGAAGAATTTAAATTTGATGTATCTAATCTGGAGAGCCGGATCTCTAAACGAGAAGACAAGACTTGCAGTAGTACCCAAGCGTGCAGAAGCCATTATTCTTAGGTGATCCTAAGACAGTTGACATCGAACACGTTATCACCGGCGCTCAAATCGATTTCCTTCGAAGTATCCCCTCATCTGCATATTTCTAATTTGCTCGCACGTTGTCTCTGCCCATTTTAATCTTCCGCCCTTCCTCAATCTATCTCTTAAGACCCGCTCGCCGTATCTCCCACTTCTGTTCTCCCACATCGGCTGAAGCTCCATTTCGAGGCATCGAAGCAGTTATTACGAGGACGCTGGTCCTAAGTCGGCGGCACGCAGTCGTGCACCTCCAGCTCCGCGAGGAGGGGGACAGGGAAGGGGGATCTCGGCGGAGAATCGGAATTAAACCGGTTACATCGCGGAAACACATAGCCTATTCATATATCCTGATTTAAATTGGGTCGGCCTCCTCGGTCTCTCCTTGGCAGTCGGGCCCCCCTCCGATTGCACTTTTGCGCCGCCCGTCGCCGGCTTAATTTCTCCTACTTCCCGTCACGGCGGCGGCAGCGGCGAGATCAGATTTTCGGTAAAATTTGCCCAGGGAAATTCCCCGGCGCCAGAGGGTATTACGTCTACGGCCGGCTCTCGCTCTTCACTTTCGAGATGAGATTTCAATTAATTTCTATTGTAAGAGGGAAGGGTTGGAAGCCGCGCGGATGATAAGGGATTCTTCGGATTTTCGCTGCGGAACTTCCGCAAAAAGGGGGAGAGGGTGTGGCTACTAAGTGCATACCACCGAGAGAATGAGTCCTGGCAAATTAACGAGTGCAAAGCTTTATGAAAACGCAAGTATTCGGGGTCTATGGAAACGAAATATTGAAGAAAGTCGTGGAACTGAATATCAATCGAAAACGCGAATTGAATTTTCTTCAGAATTGGGATGTTGAATGAAATCAAATTCCATTTACTATGGTTCTTATTGAACTTTCTTTGAAAAATAGTAATTCCTATTTTGTTAATAAAAATCACAAATCCTTTGAAAAAAAAGTTGCAACACCATCTTAATCAACATCAGAACATTCTTTTATCATTTCCATTGCATATAACTAAATGTCAGACCAAGCGCGCAATTTGAAAAGAAGTGCAAATAATCACGAAATAACTTCCTACGCATTTTTCTCGATAAATTTGATCTAACATGATTTAAATTTTTTAATAAAAACTAAATGTCAATTCTCAGAAAGCGGGGAAGCTCTTAAATTGTAGGTCGTTAACCGCAAGAGCCAGGCGATATTGGCCCGAGAGCAGCGTCAGGTAAATGATAAAGTGTCATGTGACGCCACTGGTCGCCTTGCGAAATTATGCAAATGGGGATTTTAATTATCGTTATTTATACTTCATCAGAGGCCGAGGCGAATTCGCGCGCATGCACGTCCAGGCTCGTCAATTATATTTGTATGGCCAGCCGGGCGAGTTATTTTTATGGGAAATTTGCACTACGTCTACCCAGCGAAAACAATGGCTGAGCGCAGAGGGGATTTATTTTACAGCACTTTATTAATGCCGGGGCTATTTGTTTACGGATTCGATGAATATCTCGTTCAAACAACCGGAGAAAACAAGATCGATTTACGGGAACTACAAGCTCGCTCGCGAATAGCCTTCTTAATCCCTTTGTTGCAGTCTGCTGAAGGTACGTAATTTTCAATATTCACGATATTTATTAGGCAGTTTTAAAATTCACAATTTTCAAACAAATATTTAATAAAACTAAATGCATATATCATAAGTTTAATTTATACTTATAGTTAGTATGTTAGACAAGAAGGTTATTTACCACAGTTTAAAACTTATAATGGAAACGATAGTCGTTTAAAATATCAAAAACTTTAACCCAATGAAACGTTAAAGTAAACGACTTTACATTACACGTTGGCTACCACAAGGGTAATAAATTACTCATACATCGGCTGTAACTTGGAACTTCATCAAGAGATGGGTAACTTCGCGCGGTGCCATGGCAAAAGGTCGTGTTCTTCAAACTTCTATTAAAGCTTGGTTTGCACGCCCGTTTTGCTAAATTTTAATGAGAATTACAATTTCTCTATTAATTCCATTTTTAAATAATATTTAATTACTAATAAAGAGGTTCGTTCTTTAAAGACTAGGAAGTGTGCGCTTGGTCAAAATTAGTTAATCTTCAAATTTATGGAATGAAACTGTAGTGTCAGTATACGACAGCCACTTAAGAGTCTCTAAGGAAAACTATACTGTCATCCAGAATGGAAAAAGTTGAGAATTTTGCTTTCTTTTAAAAATCGACAACTAAATACTTTTTTTTAAAAGTAACTTTCAATTATCTCTTTCGCAGTAAAAGCATTTACATTTTTTGACTATCTCTACGTTTAGCACAACTTTTTTCGCAATAACGTTAAGTACAAAACAACTGTTACCGGAAGAAAAAAAAAACAAGAATTTCAAGTTCCCACGTTTAAACGCGATTAAAGCGAAGAGCCGGCGACACGGCGAGAAAATGAGTCCGAGAAAAGTGCTGGAAAGTCTCCGGCTTAGCCGGACAATTTGTCGCATCCGGACTAACTATGCGCCGGCTAGTTGGCCGGTTTTCGGTAGTTAAAAGTTAGCCCCCACCCCCGCGCAGCTGCGCCCGGGCTCTTTTGCCGCGGTCTCCTTGGGGCGCGAGTTTGCACGTGCAGCATCTCGACGACGGAGGGGGGGGCGAACAAGAGCCGGGGTGTTTCGGCTCGCTCGCGCCGGGTCCGCAAGCCGCGAACGACCAGCTACTAGTTAGATCTTGCCGTGGGAGTTCAGCAGACGCCTCCGCCGGCGACTTGAGCGGCGAATTTCGAATTCGGTAATGCGCGCGCGAGGACGCGGCCAACTTCGACTGCCGACGTGTAGGGCGCTTGTCGCAATCAGCATACTTGCGGGAGTTGCCGGGCGGCAGCTGCTCCGTCGAGTGATGAATGTGCCTTTCGTTGCTTTTAGGATATCACGTTGTCCTTGGGGACATATTGTTTTTAAGGGTGTAGTAGAATCGAATTTAAGTACACTTAGTTATCACAAAAACACTAGTTCGAAGAAGTTCATTTTTATGATTTTGAAAGGTTAGTGATTACTGAAATGTGAATCGAAGCATAAAAGCGTTCAGAGAGTCAGTCATACCCTTATCTTTGGATCATTGGGACTGTTATTTTATTAAGTTATTAATTGATCATTGG
Source organism: Eurytoma adleriae (assembly GCA_900480045.1). Taxonomy (NCBI): domain Eukaryota; kingdom Metazoa; phylum Arthropoda; class Insecta; order Hymenoptera; family Eurytomidae; genus Eurytoma; species Eurytoma adleriae. The sequence continues at coordinate 97,716 of UXGC01000381.1, forward strand.
CTTATTCGTCACTGGGTTGCTAGGTGATTGGATCATTGGATTATTAGATCATTGAGTTGTTGAGTTGTTAGATCAATGTTTTATTGGCTGTTTAGTTCATTGGGTTATTCCAGCATTGGGAAGTTGGATCATTGAATTATTGGACCATTAGGAGTTAGTTGATAAAAGGGTTTATTGATAAATAGGTTATTTGTTAATGGGTCATTATATAATAGGGTTATTGGATAGTTGGGTTATTTGATCGATACCTTGTTGGATCACTGGATTATTGGGTATTTGAGTTGTTGGACCAAATTGTTGATGGATCATTGGACTTTTATATTGCTGGGTTATTGAGTTATTGCAGCATTAGGTGGTTGGATGATTATTTTCGAACTAGTAAACCAGACTTTATATTGTTATTTCCTTTTGGATTGAATGTAATTATTTACTGCTAATTTAACTGATTTTTAAGCTAAGTATTTATTCATTGTTTAACGTACGAAACATATTAAACTTGTGTTACATTTTAATTATTTGAGAAACAAGTACGCTTTCGTTTAATTCATCACTCTTTTCAATTGGTTCAGAGTAATTGAGAAATGCAACGAAAGTCATTTAACGATTTCCGCAGTGTAACAATTTTCATTTACCACGTGCAATTCTCTTTAACGAGTACTTTTTGAACTTTGCTGTTATTGCCTTCCCGATAACTGTGAAATAGATGCAAATTTCTTTGGTTGTTCAATAATCACCACTTTTGTTTAAGTTAATAGTTAGTAAAATTTTATTTCTCCCTCCCCCCTCCAGTACTACTTTAATAAAATTATTCTTTTATACGATTGTTAAATGTAAGGTAACGAATGTAGATTCTTACCTGGATAACGGGCTGCTGATGATGTAGTGCGTGTAGTAGAATATGCTGGCCATGGAGACGAGCAGGAGGGCGGCGACGCACCTCTTGACGGTGGCCTGCTTGACGACGTATCGCGGCGCGAAGGCACCCAGCAGCGGCACCACCGCCTCGCCCGTCGTCAGCTTCATTGCGAGCCCAAGAAGTCGCGTGGCGCCGAACGCCGGCAGCTTCCACCTCAGACCGAGCCTCGCCAAGGCGCAACCCCAGCCGCGAGGACTCGCTGCGCCGCACTCGCGAAAAGGATGCCCGTCCTCCTCGCTATCAGGGCGCATATAAGCCAATTTTCCACGGCTGCTATTGGCACGGCCTCTCCTATTTACATTTGTACAGGCGCACCAGGTGAGTCCAGTTTTCTCGCTCGGTGGCTACATGCCGCTCTCGCGGGCTCAGCGGGATAACGGTCGGAGTGGCGTCGTTCCCCGAAAGATTGCTATCATCCATCGCGGCCTTGTCCAATCTCGGTCTATCGGCGGGCGACTGTTTGGACACCTCCGGATGCCGGGCCCGCACTCATCCCGGGGAAACGCTGTAAACGTCTCGCCCGATCCGGCCCCTGTTGCCCTCTGGATTTTAAAATCCGAATTTCACGGAGCAACCCGGACACGAGATTTACGGGTAATTTCGATGTAGCTGTCCTTATCCCGGGTAAATTGGACGAGCGCGGGGACGCCCGCGAAGAAATATTGTTTAGGAGGGGAGCGCGTGTATCGGCTACGTGTTGTCCTGGCGGACTAGATGGGGAGCGATACACTGCGCGAGAGAGACGAGGTAGTTTCACGGAGGAACCATTTGTTAGGAGAGGCGCCACTCTACGCGCACACTGGCCCGCACTCCTCTTCCCTTTTCTTTCTCTCTCGTCGGTAAATTTTCGCTACTTCACAGAGCGAGCGGTGCGCAGTCTACCCCGGCTTCGGCACTCGCACCTCCGCAGGTTCCCTCTCCCCCTGTCAATTAAGGAGAGATGTATATAATCTCGACTTTCCTCGGCGAGAAAACAATTCGGACGTTATCCGGTTTCGCGGAAGGGTAGGATCCGCTGGCGCTGGTTCCGCTTGCTGCCTCGGAAATGCGGCTCCCGCCGGCCCATTGTTGGTATCAGCTTACCCCTGTAACAGCGATAAAGAAAGCGATATTAAATTCCCGGCGATGCTCAAGGTGGCGCGGGGTCAGCAAGCGCTTCTTATTAATAGCGATGCGCTAGTCGCCTTGTCGAGCGGTCTCATAATTGAGAAACAGTATTGTCTTATCTTGAGAAGAAAGTGGAACAACGTGAAGCTAGAAGAGGGCTTTTGGCGGATTTATGGAGGGGCATTTTGTGTTATGATAGTCATTTATCAAAAAGTTACCAGAAAGTGATCAACTTTGAATTCGATCGGTTAAGTATTGATTCATTCAGTAACTTTAACTTTTTATTTATAAATAAAATTCTTTAGAAGCATAATATAGCAATTTTATGCATGTTATTTTGTTTACAAAGACTCCACATTCTGCGCTAAGTAAGTTATGCAATTCAGAACCAGACGTTGTAAACATCGTTACTGCACGTGGAGAGCCTACGGTGTCATATATAGTAATATAAATGACATATCGGGGTCAAGCTTGCACATTGCATAGCACTCTTGAGTTCACGTGAGAGAAGAGGTTACCCGTGAAGATGCCTACTCTAACGTGAATTTAAATTTTTTCATGCTGAACCCTTGAAAATTACCGTTACATTAGGATAATGAATTTAGTCTAGCACTTCAGATAAGAGGGGTGTAAGTGAAAAGTGTTCATTAAATTTCAAATTTTTTTATGCAACGCAAGATGTATGCTAAATCGCACGGGTTCGATTAATGGTACGACTTAAGATTATAACATTAAATCTATGCAGAGCACAACATGTGCACATCCATAAACTGCAAGTAAAATAGGGTCAGCTGCATACCCTGCAGAAATCGAATAACCAGTTAACCGTTTGATACGCTATTCAACTCTCCGGACCATGCTCTTAGCAATATCTGTTGCATGACACACACATTCGATGACATAGCTGATTTCATAAGGGAGGGTTTTCTTCGTCTCCCTAATAAAGATTTTTATGGATAGACCGCATTATGAAAATTTGTATTTCTTATATTCAGATAGAAAACCTTTTTAGCAAATCGAAAATCCTGTTTAATTTATTTTATATCGCAGCAGACAAACATTTGTAAACGTCTCTCGAATATAAAGCCTACTCTTATATCAAACGACAACAGGAAAAAAAACTCTCTTACAGCTCATTTAGAAAAAGGCGACACTTAAATCATAATTTCTTATCGCTCAATTTGCTTAAGGTTATGCAAATTGCGCGAGCGCCTATTCTGCGCGCTCAGTCGAGCGGGCAATATCGCAAAAACAGCCTCTCTTTTTCTCCGACGAATGCGATTCCCGGCAAACCCTAACCCGTGGTAGGCCTTCCGATTTCTCTTCGGGAGGAAACAACGCGTAAAAAAAGCGAAAAAAATGAAGCAACGGAAGAGGGAGGCAGAAGAGAGAGAGGAGGTCTTAACGGGAAAAAAGGAAAGGGTAATGGAGGTGAGGCATTAAAAGAAAAGGAGCAAAAGGAGGAGTGGGTCGCAAGATGCAAGAATGCGAGAGGAACATGCGGTAGGTCTCCTCTCGAGCGCGCGTTCCTCATCCCCACCCGGGGGGCGCGCAACGCCGCTCGTAATTTCTCCCGCTCGCTCTGTCCCTCGCTCCTTCGAGGGATTACAGAGAAATTTTTTACCACGGAGATGCCTCGCTCGCTTTTTTTTTAAACGAGGGAAATTAAATGAAATGAGGAGAAAGAGAGTAAGTTCTGAAAGTGAATTCTCTAAAAATGTTAGAATCTGGTGTGTAAGTTGTGTGATTTCATATCGAAGAATTTTAGAGCACAGCTTCACTTTTCTTTAGGGAGAAATGAAAAAGGAGGTGTCAGCGTTTTCTTCTTTTTTTGAAGATTTTTTTTCAAAATGTGGAATGTAAATAAAGTAGACACGGATGAGGCTCCGTAAATCTTGTGTACTTGTAATCCTAGCGGTTTTTCTTTAAATCCCAGAGCATTTCTTTATTCCTTTACGAGATTAACCAGTAATCTCGCCTTTAATTTTGAATATTTACACGAGTTTTGTTCATAACTTTAAAAGGTACATTTATAAATGAAATAAAAGATAAATTAATTCTGTTTGCTTGAAATTTATAAACAACTTTTTAATTTTTAATTGTTACCCTTTTAAAACAGTTAAAAATCATTAACTTTTATAATAATATGATTTTGCAATTTCGAACCAATTAAAATTAATGTTAATTGACAAATTTTAATGAATTTATCGACTGTATCACGCAAAGCGTTAAAAATTAATTAATAATGCACGTGCCATATTGCATCACGTTTCACTGCTTGTCGCAGTAGCCTGACCTTTACATTCCGCCTGCAATAGCCCAGAGCGTCCTCTGTCCCTCTCTCCCTCCCTCTTCATCTCCCACTCTCTTGAGAGCTGACCCGAGCGTTTCCCGCAGTCCGGAAATATTGATATCGCCGGCGATTACGCCGGGCGTTTGTGTCAAGAAGCGAAGAAGTGGCGGAATCACCTGAGAAGACGAGGGTATACCGGACCCAGGAGCCAACCCTATTTTCCTAACGGGAGTAGGTCCACGCGGGGGCATTCGAGATCTCTCCGCCTCGACGTCGGGCCACTTAATTACATGCGAGGCCGCCGCGTCGCAATATTTTTCTTGAGCAGCCTCGCGCCCTCTGCGTCGACTTGGCAAACGACGGCGCGCCGAGTAATTCCGCAGCCTTCGGTCTTAAGGTTTCGTTATTTCTCGCTCCCCACTAATTGCACCGGGCCGGTGACTCGCTCCAGGGTCAATATTTTCACAGGTCCTCCTCCTCGAGGATTATTGCTGGCCGGTGCCAGTCGAACGCGGTACGCTCCAACGCGCTTCGGGAGGTTTACAAGGCGAAAGTATCCTTTGTGCTTCTTCGCAACAATGCGTTGTCGGGGGTGAGAGATGAAAAATTTATAGAGGTTGCGGGAATTTATCATCGGAAATATCCAATTTCACTCGGACGTTGAATGAGATTTGCAAGCCGAAGGTTGAAATGTATTGTGTTTGCGCGGAGTCAAATATTTGTCCGATACCCATTTTAAATTAAATTTCGCAAAATGCTTGATTTTAACACTGTAACCGACAGCTGAACCATTTAATTTTAATTTAAGCGCATTCTTGTTGTTTCCAAAGCGATTCAATTCCCATTTCGTTTAAATTTAATTTGTCAATTCACATTAAATTTCATGCTCCTATAAATTATTTTTGAATTCAGTTGTAGCGCGATAGGGTACAAAGCATATTCTGTAGATTAATGAATGTGCTCGTTAATAAGAGACTAAAGAGAGGCAGGAAAGGGTGACCACGAGCTTGATAGAAACAAATTTAAAACCATTTTGTTGGAATATCTGGCGGTGTCAGCGCGCTTAGCGCCGCTGAAAGGTCAAATAGAAAAATCGTGCCTTAGCAATTTCAAGTGAAGGAAGTGAAAATCGATGAAAGGGTATGAAAGGAAAGAGACGCTCAAACGGATCCAATTTCATCACCGAAGAGGAGGAGGGGTCGCCGGTTGGCGGGGGGTGGGTGAAGGCGGCAAGGGGTCGCCAGCTCGTCTGCTCCTCTTCTTTTTCATACACCGTAGGGCATATTTACAAGCATTTCGTTGCACCTCAATAGCCTTTTAATCTGCCAAATGCACTGTCTCTTTTCATGGCCTCTTTGCCCCACGGCTGCGCGAATGAAATTGCTATTTGCGAATGCTCCACGCCATAATCTCTCAGATCAGCGATTGCATTGAGTTTCAAATCCGGACCGCGAGGCGGCCTATCCATTTTTTTTACGACGCGCACCGGCTGAATGGGCGCGAATGTACCGACGCGGGCCCAATATTTTTCCTCTGGGAACACGAACGGGCACAGAAACTGGGAATATTGAATATACTTTATACCCTGGGAGCAGCAAGTAATTGCTTATTTAAAACATTTTCAGTAAGGCTATATCGTCGTTTCTAACGAAGAAAAGCACATTTTAAAAAAGGCTAATTTTAATTTGCCATTTTTAAAGCACTAGAGAAAAGTGAACTCTTCCAGAACCTGGTAAATTTGAGGTTTCATTTGTATGGTACCCAAAGTGTATCAGGTTTTAGTAGAGTTTAGTTTTCTCTAGCGCTTAAAAAAAGGCAAATTAAAATAGGCCCTTTTTGAAATGAGCTTTTCTTTGTTAGGAACGACGGTATAGTTTCACGAGTAATAAATTATTATGTTCGAATAATGAGGCAGTTGAGTATACATTATTAAACTTTTAAATAAGTGCAGTGATATAATATCACTGGAAATTGAATATATGAGTAATTGTTGTGACGTAATTTCTTACTGGTCAGTTGGCAAACAGGACTTCAAAAGCGTTAGGCAATCGATAGTTACTTCATATCTTTGAACCGGAACACGCATATCATATTACCTGAGTGTTGGTCAGCATTACTTACATCAATGAGGATTCTTTATTAACGTGCAGCTTTTAGGCAAAATTTTAATGTTATATCATTTTTTAATAAATAAGCATTTTTTAATAGATTAGAAACATGTAATGCATACTTTTCATGGACAATGCGAGTGAATGGGCTATTGTTATTACGTCTCTTTGAATGGATGCAGAAATTATCTGAATTCTATTGTTTCATATCATTTTAGGAATATTTATCCGATTTTTTAAAAAAGTAAAGAAATAAATAAACAAATATTGAATTAAAACATTTCAAAATTTGAAGTACTAACTTTTCTGCTTATTGTATATAGCAAAATAGTATAACAAAAAAGAATGAGTTCTCTGAAAATGAAAATGTACCGTATTATTCCACAACTGTTTATATTGGCGAATAAATAAATCTATTCGTAAGAATCGGCGTTTATCAGCGTACAAACATACCCTATCAATATCTAAATTTCCTCTGCGAACCACCCACCGTCGGAGGATTCGGAGCGTCAACAAGCGGAATAGCAATCCTTGGATCTCGGGGCCGGCGGAGCAGAGAGAGCGAAAAAATAACGGCATAAAAATCCGAAACGATCGACGCTATCGTATGCTCGCGAGAGGAAAACACCCACGCGAAGGAGGTACTCTCGTATAAGGCAACGCCTTCGTATGAGCGCGCGCTCGTACACACGGTGGAATGACCGTATTGCGCCGCAGGAGCAGCGCGGCGGGATGGGAGAAGAGTCGGTGGAAGAGCCAGGAGAAAACAAAGGGGACGAGGAGAAAGGAGGTGGAAAGAGGCGAGCTCGAGTGCATAAATAAGGCGATGTTTATTTGATTCCATCGCATTGTGTAGACGCAGTTCGATGCGTTGTGGCCCTTGTGTCCTCTTTTATTCCACGGGGATAAAATTATCATGTTTCGCTGCTACTACGACGGACATTCTTCTCGCTTTGATGTTTAGAATTTCGAGCGGATGATGTGATGTTCAAGTAAATAAAAGTACGTTTTCTTAGCATCTCGCTTCGTCATCTACAGCTGTTCATGTTTATGAATATGTTTGGTTTGTTGCATGAACTGTTTTTAAATCTAGCAATTGTAAGAATTTTTATTTAGCAAATAAAAAAAATAATCCATTTATTAAAAGAAGATGGTGATTAGTATCGAATTGAAGCTTATTAGGACGGAATTTATATAGATGACTACAGTGGAATGGTTTGGCGATTTAAACGCGCTTCAAAGGAGAGCTATTTTATAATTCCATATTTACATAATTCCACGCTCGCGGTATGCTCAACTTCTAGTATTATTAAATTGAAAATGTTACAGGGTCTAACACTTTTGTTAAAATATATTAAAGAAGAATTCAATTGAGATGAAATATTGTCCGTTTGAATAAAGTTCAACAGAAAGTTATTTTTTCAAGCACTCTAACACAAATGCACGCTACGAACTTCAGTGTTTCTTGCGTGCAAAAAAACCTTTTTAAAAATTACGAGGCTGCATGCAAATTATTTCGATGTTAGTCGCTATTTCCACCAAAAAGCTTTTGATCGCCGCTATAAAACGCAAAAATGCACCGCGACGCAGGTAAACGAATAAAGTGTGGCGCCCCGAACGTGCATCTAAAAAAAAAAGGTCGAACGCAAAAAAAATGACGAGAGAACGGCAGACTGCGACGACATTGAAAAAAAAGAGCCGAGGAATCGGACGAGCGCACCGTGAAAAGTGTATAAATAAACTTTTACGACACCGCCTGCCGCGGAAGGTAGCAATATGAAAATCCGTCGTCGTTGTTTGAGTGGCCCCGCGCGAAACACAACTCGTAAATAAGGGGGAGTAGGTTTCCCAGCGACCTGTTCGCACGCGCGAAAAAAAACGATCGACTCTCGAAAGGGGGAATAAAAGAGGGGCGGATCGCGAGAGAGCGAAGTGCATCGGTCCGGCGGCGTTTTTTTCTCCGCGTGTACGCGCCAGCGGCTCTACGGCGCGGGTAATGTGTACAGCGGACGCCGCCGGCTGGCTTTAAAATTTTTATAAAGAAAAAAAAAGCGAGCCCGATGAGAAAAGGCGTTGCTGGAGGCGAGGTATGAAACGCGCGTGCCGAAAGGGGGATAAAAGGTGCGGGGATTTGATTTTCTTCGCGACGCGCACGTGGCAGGTGCGCGACGTGAAAATTATGGGGGCGAATAAAAATCACGAGCGACGCACCTGTCGCAGACAGGAGGAATTCCCCCTTTTCTCCTCTCTGTCTTTTCCGATCGTTCGTGTTCCTCGGCGCTTTTTCGCCGACCCACGGATCTTTTTATCTCAAGTAGATTCTAAAGTATTTTCCATTCATTATTGGATGTTTTCACTTCATTAACGCCTCTGAATGGATTGAATAACTTTTACGCTTTTCCACTACACTGTTTGAAAACAATGTGAAAAGGGAGTATTTACATCGGGAGTGTTTATTTAAAAAAAAAAGGAAAACATGGGCGGCATTTACAACTGGACTACAAACGTTTCCATCAAACAATGGTTTCCCTTCCAATTCCGGAAAAGCAAAAGGATTGCAGTTTTCTCGATTCAAGATACTGTAGGATGACGTGAATGGGTAGCAAATGAGTTCAAACCTTCATCTGACCAGCTGATACATCCTTTTTACTTGATGACTACGAGCAAAATGAAAGCAAAAGTTTTACTGTATTGAAATATTTGAAAAAGTTTGTGGAATGAACACGTTTTATGTGGATTGAGATTTTTGTTTATATATGTGGCGTGCTTCCATGTTCGCAAAACTCTGGCTGAGATATGGACATTCGGTCAAGCTTCGGTGTTGCGCGCTCACAGGTCATCACTGACCCTTCGATTGTTTATTGTTCAATTACTCTGTGGGCATAACAGCGTCGCTAACATTCAAGAGGAATTTATTAAAAATTTCATCAGTTAAAAAATTATTCACCTGTTCGAACCACTTCACGATACTTCACCTCTTCGTTCGTCGCGCAGTTTTTCAGATCCTCTCAATTGTGCCATCTAGTTCTCGGCGATCGAATGCTTTCGATAGCGCGGCTCCGAGCGAAGTTTCCAATTATCGCTTAGCTGATTACGTAAACACTCGAGGGACAGGGTAGAGAAGAGCGCGAGTGGACGGCGCATTATACCGCGGAGAGGCAGTGGACAGCAGCGATGGGACTGAGTGAAAATTTTAATATGCCCCGGTGCGCGACTCCACACTCGTCGAATAACTCGTTATTGCGCGGGCAAATCTGAATTTTCAACGGGGCTACTCTGAATTAATTTCTAATCTGCGTCCCGAGTGGATATGAGGAGCGAGTTCGTTAGGGGCTGCGGCGTATAATTTTTTAAAAAGAAAAAGCACGGGAGCTTTCGTCGCTACATAAATTAAGACCTTTCTTTCCGTGTTGATCGATTTATTTTTTTCCTATAACGATGGGCTTCGGATAATCTGGGTGATTTATTTTATTGAAACACGTGATAGAAAATATAATCCTGAAATATAATGATGACGATGTGATTATTGTAATTCATCGAATAAATCTTTATTAGGATTAGTTGAACAATGAAGTAAGGATATGAATTACAATGAATTTTATTTTTTAAATTGTAATTCGTAGTTTGTTCTGCGAAGGCTTGAATCTACTTTAAATTATTGATTAACAAAGTCCATTACAAAATTGAACTGTTTCATGAAAGGTGGTTGTGAAGACAGAAAATATTTATCTGTATGCACTGGAGAAACAACTCGACTAGATATGCATTAAACTTCGCATATTTTACGTCATCTGTAAATAAAATAATTCACTGCGGATGTAATGCAAATTCGTACCCGACACGAACTCGCTGTTAAAACTGTTTTATTACTTTGTTAAAGATACCCCCAGTGTGTTGTCTAAAGAAAACACGCGAGAACAAACAAGATCGGCGGATCGATGAAACGCGAGATGTCGTTTAATCGGTATATCGCTTCCGAGCTTGTTCGAGAAAGCAATTTTCGTCAAGGAACTTCTTTCGAGCGCGGCAGTCGCTTCAAACGGAAGACGTAAGAATGAGCCATTACTTCGGCGCCGAGCGAATCGCTCCGCCGCGAAGAGGCGGCTTCCACGGGATTCCGGGCGATGCGTGCCGGCACTGCAATGACTTCTTCGCGAGGCAAAGAGGCAGAAACGCTCCGTTCGTGTTTACAGCCCCGCGCCGCTTTGTCTCTCCGAGCTTTCCATTTAGCAGGGGATACGGAGAGCGCGGTAATGCTTCCTCGCTTTTAAAGATTCGAATCGGGTAGGGGGGATGAAGAGGAGAAAAAAGAAGACGCTCTTGGGACGCGGAAAGACTTTTCGGCTGAGTGTTCTTATGTGTGACAATGGAGAGAAAAAATTTCTTTTCAAGTATTGTTGGATGTAGGTAGAATTATAAATATTTTCTAGAAATGGAAATGCGTGTGAATAACACTGAAAATTTCCTGACGGTATAATCCCACAAAATCCCTGGTGGTATAATATTACAGAATCTCCTCGCGGTATCCTTTCCACAAAATCGCCTGAAGGTGTTATCTTATTGAATCTCTTTGGTATTGGAAATCTTCTGATGGTGGTGCCTGAAGAATCTCCTATCAGTATTCTACATTTTCTGGGAGCCTGACGATTCTACTGCCAGTATCCATCCTACAGAAAATCCTGAAGGTGATGTCCTACAGACTCTTCTGCAGGTATACTTCAGAAGCTTTTGATGATATCCCATAGAATCACTTGATGGTATTCTGGTATTCAGAACACTTGATGGTATTCTGGTATTCAGAATCTTCTGATATACTACAGAATCTCTTGATGTTATTCTCCAGAATGTTGACATTATTCTACAGGATACCTTGCCCGTTTCCTAAAGGTTCTTCTGATAATATCCTACAGAATACACTACAAAATTATCTGATAGTATCCTACAGTTCTCTGACCTATTAAATTACCTGGCGGTAGCCTATCATCTGACGAGATCCTATCAATTCTTTTGACGATTATCCTTTTCACGTAATCTTCTAGAAGTGATGTACTATAGAACCACCTAATGGCATCGAGAAACTTTTTATGGTATTCTACATACTTTGATAGTATCCCGCAGTACGCCACACAGGGTGACCAATTTTTCTAATCGTTTCTTTAAAAGCATATTGAAGAAGTTTTCAGACAATTTCTTGTTCTGCTCAAATAGATTTGCCACGTGAAAAGTGAGGTTTCTGAATTGTCTTTCGTAATTAAGTATCGTTATTTCATTATCAATTATTTTAGTAAAGTTTTAAATCGATTAAAAACAAATCCAAACTGCATTTGAATTAAAATTCTTAAAATGTTCAATCTAATAGAATAACGAACATTTTTTGCGCACGTTATCATTATACTCGACTACGGACGCCTTTGTTACGGGAAAGCCTTCTGGCGACGCTCCTCGGTTCTCCTGCCACCCCAGCACCTTTGATTCCGCGCCTTCCCTCGGCCAGCCAGAAGTTATTATTATTTCTCCTCCGCTCACGCCCGCCTTTGCTCCTCGCTCCCAACTTTCCTGCCGCGGACTCACGAGTTGCGCCGAGGGCGGCGACGCTTGGTTAAAGGGTCGTTCTGCTGCGTCTCGCTTATTTTCTGCCTCCATCTGCTTTCCCCTTTGGCAATCGCGACCGTCGATCGCGCCCAGTAACGATATTCCTCGGCTGCGTCTCGTTATACCGCCCTCGCGGATAACGATTCGCTCGAAACCGGAGGAGGCGCATTCATTTCCTCGGGAAAAGAAATATTCACGCGTCTTACTTGCTTCCTTTTCTCTTCACGGTGTGTTTTTCATGCTCTCGGGACAATATAGCTCGAGCATCTATGAAAATCGATATCTAGCTTATCAGAGGAGGATGAAAACAACGTCGGGAAGCAAGCGAGTGAGAAAGGAAAATTATTGAGTAACGGATGAAATGTCGCTTTGTTTATTTGGATATTAATGCGGCTGTGGTGGTGACTGAAGGTATTTTAGAAGAGCTTATATTGTAAGAAGTATTTTAAAAAATTCAAGAATATTTCGGTTAAATATCGACGGTTGGGGTAAAGAAAGTCCTGATTTAAATGGATTTCAAAAAATGTCTAACTCCACTGGAATTCAAAGAAGTACTTACCTCAAAAGGTACTATCACGCTAAGCGGCTTCAAAACTTTCTGGCAGTCGCTCATTGAGATTGTATATGAGTTAGGTACTTTTTTGAATTCCAGTGGAATGAGAACTTTTTTTAAATTCATTTGAATTCAGACTTTCTTCTCCCAACCCGTCGAAATGCTACTAATTAAATTCTATGCATATTTTCAATGGCTGAATGCAACAAGAGATTGACAATCACTTCTTGAGTCATTCGAACCTCTAATGCAGCTACCAAACAAGGCAGCTCAAAATGCATTAGTTATTATTTTAATTTCTGAAAAAATTATGATTTGTTACTGAACCAGCTCATAAATATTCATAAATAATCTTTAGATTTGCTATAATGATATAATTCAATTTCATCAATCATCGACGAAATATCTCTGATGCTAACTCTTAGAAATTTTCTTTTTTCACAAAATTATCCTTGAAAAAATTTTACTTCAGCTACCAAAAACGTCAAATCGAAAGTGCAACCATCATCACATGCATTTACGAGACCATTTAAAACACGCAGACAAACAGTTTTGTTTCGACGTCGAGTGAAAGATGAAATTCGCACAAATGATCGCGCGCCGCGGGCAAATAAACAAGCGCAAAGTGCCGGAAGAGGAGGGCACGGAGGAAGATCAGTGGGTCCGCTGCGGCTGCGGTCGGTAAGGTGTGCGCAACGCCTTCATTATCCGCGACTCGAGAGAACCCGGGTGGCGGAGGCTGCGGCACTCCTCTCGCCAGGTGGTCGAGCGCGCGAGCGAGCATTACGCCGGCGCTTTGATACGCTCCGACGAGACCGAGGACGAGGATTTTATTTTGCCGCTCGAAATTTTCGACGAGGACCCGAGGCGAGTCCCTCCCCCATCCACGGGAGCAAAAGAGAGAGAAACTCGTTGTTTACGATTTCCAGGAAGTTGCCGGTATTTCTTTTGGGTTTTGATCGGCGGTTAACGTTGCATAAAGTTTTTTACGCGGCGGAATGATATCTCACAGGGAAAGGTTTCATTTCGTTAAAAAAACGGAGGGGATTCTTCCAGTTTGCTAAGAATTGCCTTACTTTTTTTCCCGCGATAAAAAAAAAATATTTGCCGGAAAGTTTTATGGATAAAAGTTTCGGGCCACAATTACAACAGTATTATAAGCGCGGAACAACAAGGCAGCCAAAAGATTCATTTTATTGCTGTTCATTTAAAACTTTATTTTCTAAGAAACTTTTTCTCGGTTGTAAATTTTATATTAAATTTCGGAGCACCTTTTTCGTGGAGGACGCGAATAAAACGTAAATGCAAAATCTATTTGCTTTACTTCGTACCGCGTAGGAAAGATAATTAAATTAAATTAGGTTTTATTCTGAAAATTTATTAAAGCAAAACGTAGGGCGCCACTTACTTGGCGTTGTATTTAGATCTTAATTGGACGACCACAGCTGTGACATACTTTAAGCTTACGCCCGAAAGCAAAATTCTAAATGACAGGTACGCATGCAGGTGTACACAATTTACGTTTTATTGTTAGATATGATGTATACAGTTTTAAAGCAAAAATATTTTAATGAAATATAAAATAGAATTTCCCTAGATTAAAAAAAAGTTTATGCTTCACATTGTTCCTTTTTTACTTATACTTTTTAAATCGAACTCTATTATGTGACTCACTCAAATACTTTGGTAGGATGAATAACCGGTAATGCCTAGGTTATTTTCACCACTCACCTGAAACACAGAAAAAACAAATTTATTAAAATTTTTAATTTCAAAACAGTAATGGAATACATTATTGAAAAATATGTTTCTTAAAAATTAAAATCATATATAAACAACTATTTTAATCGAAATGTGAACTATTACCAAAATTATTTCACAGAATCTTTCTAGAGTCGAACATTTACTGTCGGGTTAAGTTGCAATTTGCATAATATCGTGTGGTCGAAATTACAGACCGAAACGCAATAGGATGCGTGATAGCTAATTCAACGAGTAAAACGTGATCCAAGACACCCAAAGCGCCATTGGTAAAACTTCCAGGCTCTCTTCACCAATGAGGTCTCCGCACCTTCGGTTTACTCTCTAATAGCTTTTTAATAGCAGAACTCGACTTTCTCCCCTTCTGGACTTCGCCTCTCTGTTAATATATCTACAACTGCTCGTGGACAGTGCGAAATCCTTGAGTTTCTTGTGATTCCTCGAAGAAACGTGTGGAATGGTACAGGGTGAAGTTTTTTAGTAGCTTTCAAGGTACCGCGTAAACTTCGATTGCTCCAGTCAAACGAAGACAGACGTATTCATTCATCGACATGGAAGACAAGGACACTTCGCTGGTGGCATTTAAAGAGTAGCTTCGGTGTTCAAGTAAAGTTTTTCCTTGATTAAAAATTAATCGAGGCAATTTCGAAGAAGTTATGATATCGCAATGGAAGTAGCGGAGACGAAAGCACGAAATTAATTAAACGAACAGTGTATGCAATTGTCGCAGCGTAGCTTCGTGTATACCCATAAAAGTTTAGTGTTGTAGCGAGGAGGCTATTCACCTCCTGCCGTTACAAAAGATAAGAAAACAGGGAGACGGTGCATTAAAATTTCAATTTCAGTCGAGAAGGCATTTAAAGCCGTAAGAAAATTTTTTAATGGCCCATATAAAACTTTAGATTCAAGAGCCCTCATCTCTTTAATAAAAAATATTATCACTGAATATTTTTGACAATTGAATTATAGAATTTAACTCTGAAGTAGGTTGATAATATTCTGAATCAAAAGTAAATGTTTTGTCTTAAATTTTATCTGTAATAGATAATTAAATCGATATCTATAAAGTTTTTTTTATCGTATTCAATTCTACGTTTGATATCGACGAATAAATGTTACTGACTGAAAGACTTCGGATACAATATAATCCTTAACCACAAATAAGTATTGAACATTTCTTAAAGAATTCAGTTCAATTAACTCATTTTTTATAATTTTAAAGTCGCAATGCAGCTATGAGAAGAGGAGGTGGAGGGACAGGAGGATATACACCAGAAACAGCGCAAAGTACAATGCCCATGAAACACGAGTCGTAAGCTCGATATCGGCTGCTCCTGCGCCAGGACTAGCGAACGCGAGGAGGCGAGATATGCATCTGGATGCAGCGCTAATGCGAGTGCGGCGACTTGAAAGAGAGCTGCTGCAACGAGTCAACGACTCTTACGCCTCGGAGGCAACTTAAAGAATCTGCTGCGTTAGTGTTCTCCTCTGTACTTTCAGCGATGCGCGCGAGAGCGCGTAAGCGCACCGCGGGGAACGGAAAATGAACCGACGCGATGCCGGTGCGTAAATCAAAATTGCGCGTATCCTTCGCAGTTGCGCTTAAGGGCCGTAATATTTCACGGTGTGTCTATTTTCGCTGGAGAGTTTCGGTGAGTGTTCCGACTATCGCCTTATAAAGAGTTTTACAAATGTCCATACAATTATGCCAGGTATAAATTTTACAATAATTAACGTTTTTTCCCCTAATTTAATGTTACATGACATTGTTTTATGCTTTACTCCTTCTAATCTATAATTAGAAGAAATACGTAATAGTTGATACATCTGTAAAGTCAGTGGTAGAACTCTTGATAATACCAACCAGATTATAGGATGCCGATACAATGTGATGTAAAGGTCGTATTCACATAAATATTAAAATTATTAACATAAGATTTGCAAATAAACTCGGGTTTGTCAATAAAGTAACCAGATGAAGCAATAATGTTTAATAATGCATTATTTTTAATGAGTTGTGTTATTCTCACGAACTCTGCAGTACTAATGGTATAATTATTACTCCTGTAATAGAGGTTTATGAAAGATAAACTTCCATATTTTAATAGCTGCATAAAATTCGGAGTTATATTTTACAACTTTTATTTCGTTTTCATATTATGACACAGTTGTATTAGACCATTTGTTTAACAGAATATATCCTATCTATCCCCTTCAGGCATAATCTTCTATTCAAGAAAACGTCGTTATTGAAGTTCCCAAAGGATATCTTTTATTAAAGATATTATTATTATGAATTACTATTATTATTTTACCATTAATCTTTATAAATTTTTTAAAGGACTCTTCAGTACGTTGAAGCTATGAATAAATAAATGAAAAACCATATGCTTTCGCTTCGTATGATTTGACTTTAGCTGACTCATCGTCTACCAATTCGAGTTATTCAACTTTGTTTATTCATCTCGCCGTTAAATCTCGACCTCGTTCAAAAAGCTACGAGCAGAGCAGAGCGGAACCATTTCATTAAACTATAGGCCAACACCACCTGCAAACGTAAGTTAAACGAGCAGCCATTGTGTTCCGCATTAGCGTCAGTTGTACAATGTAAAAGTTGTCGGTCCGATACTTCACGCGATCGTGCAAATATTTCCCCGACGGAAGGGCCAGATAGGGGCATAAAATAGGTAATCAGAGCCCGCATTATTCCGCAATTTCCTTGCTCATTATCGTACTTTCGCGAAATGGTCTAGGAGTGCACTCGCTCCCCCCGCGTGTTTGTCGATTCGCATTGTGCGAGGCCCGCGCAGAGACAGTCACCACGGCAGAAAACGATTGTTCGCCCCGGGACTAAATATAGTGCGGCCCGGCGAAATTGTGAGCGCGCGGACACGCTCGGCGCCCGGTAAAAGTTAACGCCCACCCCCGCTCGCGGGGGAGAGTCGCGCGCTCGTACCCTGATTATTTTTATACGCTGAATTCGTCGCCGGCAACTTCGGCGTACACGCCGAGATTATAACAGTCGAAGCGTACATAAAACGGTTTATTCCGCTCTAACGAATTCACGGCTTGATAATAAATTCGCTCGAGCATTCGGGCTGTGTTTTTCCGCGGCAGCTTAATTTCAGCGAGCGCCGATTTGTCTAATCGCGACGAGCTTTGACGGACGGCTAAAAGTGCGACTGGGAATTTCCCTGTAAACAGATGACTATTTGTTTCGCGTTTAATTAGCCGACCCGAGCTTTTCAGCTAGACCGAATGACGCGGATTAGTTAAATCAGTGGCCGACGTGACGCAAATGAAATTGTCGAAGTTTTAATATAGCGATAAAAACAAATTTTTTCTGCAATAACGAATGAATAAATTTCCGAGAGAAGCCCCTCGGCAGTCGCGATACGGCTAAAAGCACGCGCGTTCGTGTTTGCTCGCGGCAAAAAGGAAAAACAATCTTCAAATGACCGCTTTATTTACCTTCTATATTGACGCAACAAAAGTAAGCACCGGCCGGGGCTATTTTATTTCTGCGCCGCGAGGAGCGAGCCCACACCCCTTTAATCATGCGCGGCCGCAAAATAAAAACCACAATTAAATCTATTTATGGTACTCGTGCACACACGGAACGAGGGGGCCGAAAAAACAGCGCCGCGGTAAATTGCCCATCGCGGAAGCGCGCATTCTCCACGCGCTTCTGATTCGGCCGGTAGCGTCGCATACAAATAGACTCATTTGTTTATCCATCTCGCGGTGGAGATGCATCTCTTTTTTTCTCGACTCCTCCCTTCGATTCGCCAGGGCGCCCCCGCGTCAGCTTCCGATGGCGGCAGCGTATAAGAATCCACGCGAGTAATTTACTAATCAAATGGCGCATACGCGAGACGTACCGGTTCGTCGTTTACTAAATGGGTTCCAATCCAGCAGTATAGTTTATTTAGCTTTATTTAGTTGATTCTAGTTTATATTCGGCTTTGTTTGGCGCTAATACGCTCAACACTTGATTTAATTATTTACAAGCTATAATGGATTACAAGAAATATTTAATTGACGTATGTCGGTGAGGTGTTAGAGTTCTATTGAATTGTTAATGCAGAATTGAAATTTGGTCATTTCGTTAGCGACAAATTGAACTGTAATTTATGGGCAGGAAATTTATCAGTAGACGACTTAATCTCTTTCAATTCAAAACCCGTGTTAATCCTTTGATAAGCTAATTTACTACTTCCTTTGCTCAAATATTCTGCATGCTTTGACTCCCGACTTTGTGCTGCTACTGATTGAGCATATTGATAACCCGGTCTGCATGATACGCCGGTTGAAATTTAATGCACACGCTTGTAGTATACCTAATACAGTTCTCTCACAGTTACTTTATGTAATTAAAATAACAAATACCAATTTATAAATAATTAGATAAGTCCTAAATGAATAATGTAAGAAAGATTATAATTTACCTATTCTTAAAATAAAATAATTATCACCAATCCTGACACAATTACAATTGTATGGAAAATAAGTACAAAAACAGAAATGAGCCATTTTAAGCTTCTGCTTTATTTTATGTTTATTTTACCAAAATAAATGGGAATAAATCCTTTAATTATGATGTTTAACAAAAAACTTAAACTAACAACCGCAAGGTGTGGTATAAGCTAATATAATTCATTGGGCAAGATTACTAGAATAGCGGATATGATATTGTTTTTGAATGACCATGTGGTGTTAAATTGATTATCACGTTATTTCAAAATATTATTGTTAAATGAAATCTCAGGATCGAAGAATAATTAACAGCAACCGATCAATCAAGTTTACGAAAGCCCCTAAATCGCATTACCCACGCCATCAGATCAATCCTTTATTTTCAGCGTTGCACACACAATCCGCGCCAAAGAACCATCGCACAGAAGCGCCGTTGATTTTTTTATCCCGATCCGCCGAACCCGCGCTGCTGCGTCGGTGGAAAAAAAAGGAAGAGAAATGCCAATCCCGCCCGAGCTCTTTAGCAGTCGCCGCAGCCGTTCGCTCGCTCGCTCCACAATGACTGAATTGTCTCTTTTTTTCTCTCTCTCTTTCTCTCCCCCGTCGGTGTCTCAACCGCCCCACCTCCTCGGGTTCCGCCGTGCGCCCGGGCTATTTACATACAAACGCCTTGCCCGAGCCCGGCGCCGCATACCTCGCCCCGAGACGTTAAATACTGTCTCGGGCCCTGCAACTCGAGGCGGGTGGGTGGCCGAGGCGCTTTGCGCTCCGCGAGATGTTCGCGCGCGGCGAGGCGCCGGGAATTCGCGGTAAGGAGGGTACACGCGACGCCGAGAGCTTTATGGGAGACTGGTTTTGATGGATGATACCGGATACTCGTTACCTACCGGCGAGAACATTGAATAACGACGTTTTTTTCGAGCGCGAATCCGTTTTGGCACGTCGGAAAATTTACCTTCGATGTTTGCTGGCAGGAGCAAGAAACGTGAATATGGTAGCTTGAATTAATTGTGAATTACTGGTAAGGCGTATAAATATTTTACGAATTTTCTAATCTGCGAGTTTCTTAATCGTCTATATTTTATGCAACCGACGGTCGCAATAAAAAACATCTAAAATTGAAGTTACATCGATAATCGTTTCAGATTTTTATAAGGAGTGAATTCCTCTGTCGAGGAATGTATGGAATAAAAAATAATTTAAATAATTTCTCAGCAGTTATAACATCAGAATGTACACTTTGATGTATGAACTTTTGATGTATGAAACATGATTTTAGCAGTCATTTTGGTCCCCACGGGGCACTTCTAACTTGGATACAGACCGCAATTGAAAATTTATCATCCTGGCAATGGACCATGAAATTACATTGGAAGTCCTTGTCAAGGGAAAATTCAAGGTCAATAACAGATGCATTTTTTGAAATCTTACAACTTCCATATTAAACTTTCCATTTTGAAGAATTATCGGGGGTTCGGTTTTTTGTGGGATATCCGAAATATTTATAAACTATTTTATTATTCAATAATCAGATACCTACTGTAACGAATATATGCAAAATAAACAAGAAGGAAATTTTTTTATCGTTTGAATCTAAAAAGGGTAAATTCTGAGCCATAGATATAAGGATAATACTCTAATTTACCTGGACAAATACATGTACAAGATTACGACGGTTTCTTTGCAGACCACTATGTTGACATCCAAAACAAAGTGGGATTAGGAACAAATGTAGACCAGCGTCGGCATACCGGCGTGCCTATGGTTTTATTTTTATGACCGGGCGACAGATACAGAGAGGAAAAAGCGAGAGTAGAAAAGGTAGATGTAGACGAATGCATGCAGAAAAGGGGGACCAAATGTACGCGTGGGAGTGAACGCGAGTCTGGTTTAATATTAGAAACTGCCGTGTGCCTTTCATGCCACTCGACCCTTCCCGTAATCCTGGAAATTTATTCAAATGTCGGTGGGCCGCTGTAATAAATCCTCGTGCCTCCCTCGCTCTGAGTCGACATTGTATTTGAACAACGGCTTTTTAAATGGCCTTTTTCGGGGGTAAATGCACTAGTTATTATGAACTCTTGCGCGAGGATTGCAAATAATGTACCTTTTTCCTAGTTTAGCTTTATTTGTTTTTCTTTTTTTTCACAAAATTCATTGCCGTACATCAATTTAATTAAAAGCAAACAAATGCCGACGCATTCAGCGGTGATTTTGAATTAAATTTTTTTACTGTCGCTATCTCGAATGCAGCGCTACAAGGAAAGTCTATGCTAAATAAATGTTAATTCAAAACGGAGGTCAGGTGGCCTAAGCGGTTGGAGGAAAAAGCAAACAAACAAAATAAACGTATACATTTGAAGAAGAAACACCGAAGATAAATTATATTAATTCGCCCGTAAAAAAAAGAAAGTCATTAAAAAATACGTAAAATTTCGTAGTTAGTACGCGGCGGGTCATAAATACTGGAGCATTGCATAATTCTCAACTTGTTCCGTCAACGACCCGTGTAGGCACCGCGTAGAAAGAAAGAGCTTCTTTTATGCGAGATGACGAATGGTCTATTGCCGTATTGACACCTTAAATGAGAACAGTAAAATTTTACTGCCGCGGCTTTTTTTCCTCTTCATCTTTCGACAGTATGCGTGAAGAATTATACTCCCCGTAGTATACGACTTACTTCAGCGCATACGCGCGCTAAGCCCCGAGGAATGCCGTATATACGCTATTTTACCCGAGCCAGCCGTAAACTTTAACGATTCCGTCAAAGACGATGTGGAGGGAAGAGCGGGGGTGGCGGGAGGGCGTGATAACGAATATAAGAGTTTTTCCAGTACGGAACAATTTTACGATCATCGAGAAGTTTCCAATTGTAAGTTACAATAGGGCTCAGTCGCTCTTCAATTATAACCAGCCGGAACGCCCATCCTGTCCCCCTTCCTGCCTTTTCTCGCCTGCTCGCCAACTTTCTTCCGCTCCCTTTGTCGCGCTAACTTTCATCTCAACTTTCTCGCACTCATCTGTCGGATCCACGTGTACCTTTTTTACCTTTTCTACCGCCTGGACGTCGTTTGGTGTCACAATATCTGCTTGAATGGGAAGCGCAGTTGGCCGCAATGTCTGACGCTTTAGATTTGCATAAAAGTTTAGTGGTGTTTTAATTGCCGAACGAACGAGTTGTATGCAAATTTGGTTGAAGGAAAGCAGGGGATTAGTTATATTTCAGCATTTTGTAGATATTAAGTTATTAGGAGAGTGCCAGTATTTTTTATCACATATTTGGTTCAATTTATGAGAGACGTTTATTTATATATAAAAAAAATATAAATGATAAGGTTTCCGGCGCTAACATTCTATAGTATTAGAGCGGTAAGATACAATAGTGATAATTTCCAACAATACGATGCAGAGTAACAATACCTCGGATCTCCATGATTCAGTATATGCTTATTTACATGATTCACTAAATCGCATTAAAGCTATAGTGATTTGCATTTTATTATCTGTTTCCTTACTACAAATTAAATTACAATGCAGTTTATATGTCTGGAGTAAATTATTGATGCTTCACTGACTAATCCACTTTGGTAGTCATAGTTGAAAATATTGGAATGGACGTAATCCAGAACACTTTGGTATTTAAAATTGTAAAATAATGTTAGCGTTCTTTTGACTGTTGCGACCAATTTACATATTTTAGATACATCAAGATAAATTTATTTCAGGGCCGCAAGTTTATTTTCAACAGTGATAACTGGTAAAGGAAGGTATTAGGCTATTGACAGTGGACAAAAGGCATTTATCTGTGGACAGATTGGTCGTGATCTAATGAAGTTAGTTAAAAAGTAAATTGCTAATCATTGAAAATTATTCCTAAAAATAAAAATGTTAGGACTTTGTGCTGCACGAGTTAATCAGATCTACTACTAGAAGACACAAATCGGTAAAACATTGTCAGTATTTAATTTATCAGCGTTCATCACAATGAACTCGTTTCTAGTTTACAAAAAGCTCCCTTATCACAGCAGTTACTTTATCATCTTGAAGTATAAGAACTGGCAATTCTTAGTTCAACTATTTCTCTCATTACGAAGACTAATTCCTCGGCACCTCCATTTATTCTTCCCCATCAAGACCACTCCCGCGGTCGTCGTTCCCTCTGTCTCTCGCTTTACGTCGTCCTCGCATCTATAGAGACACAATTATAGAAGTGGTAAACTCTCGTCGCGAGCTTGACTTTCCGATCCAATTTCACAATGACGACGTCGAGTAGGCGACTCCGCTCCGCTGTTCGACGCAGCATCTCCTCTCGCGTTCTCTCTCTCTCTCTCTCTCTCTCTCTCTCTCTCTCACTCGCTACCTCTCGCTCCCTCTCGCTCGACCGGCAAACTTCATAAAGTACCGCGCCGCGGCGGCGAGCGTCATCTAGCGCGGGTCGTTTATGATCAAAAGATTTAAGGTACGAGAGAAAGGGGGAGAGAGTGGATGGGCCGTCGCTCGCGTCGTCGTGCAATAAAGCATGCGAAAAATGATCGAGTCAACTGTTATAAGCCGGAAATCGTCGGGAGTTCGGATAACGATCCATAAAGCTGCGGCGGTCGCGCGGCAGTTCTCATCTCCCGGCGCTTTTAAGGGCGCAACAATTTAACAATCGCTCGGACGTGGGGGAGGGGGGTAGTTTGAGAGACGGAGATGGGCTATTGCTGAATAATTATCGCGGCAGCCTCGTATAAAGAGAACGAGGAATAAATGAGATGTGCTACCTGCGAGCTTCGGTTTATCGCCGGGGCTTTTCGTTAAACTGGACTTTGTTGCATAAATTACCATCGCGCGACGGGGAAGCGAAGTAGATACGTGCACGCGGCAGCGCCGAGCGCGTATTACGCGATGGGCTTTCAGCGAGCCTATACACGGGCAAATAATTAATCGAGTTTGGATGGTGGATTAATTATGCAAAAATTTGCGGACATCGGATCTTACGCAGCTAGTCCAGTCTATCAGGCCGAAATGGGCGCACTACTTTATTTTTATATGAAGGACATGAACAATTTTGGTGTTTAGAGGTTTGAGCAATAGTGCAGTAATATGAAATGATGATTTATGGTTTTGGAGATCAAAGAGGAAACATTAAAAAACCTCTGACTTCCATAAATACTGACTTATTTTAGTGTGATGATGATGCTTTGGTGACCACTTTGTCTTTCTGTCAGCCGGCGTTCAGCAGTTACATCAGTGATCATGAATCATCTGTTGTACTTACTACCAAATGTACTCATAAAGTTTCGCTTCTTTAAATTTGTAATATATTATATGTACAATTTTAAAAAAGGAATAAAACAAGTGCACGTGAAAGGGAAATCAGCAATTTAATTAAAAGTTCAGTATTAGCAAATTTAGTAAAACTTCACTTCAGTAAATTTATGATGTTTTATACAATAGTAATGGAAGCGATTGTAACAAAATTTATATCCGTGAAACTATTTGAACGAATGAAACACACCGACAAAAGAGGAATGAACAAAATTAGCTCAGCGAAATCATGCGCGAAATCAGATACGCAATCGAAATGCACCGAAAGGATCGCGCAAAAAAAGAGGTAATACAACCTTTTCCCGTCGCTTTCGCCGACCATCATTTACATCATTAACGAGCGCGTCTTTTTCCCTCATCGGCGGTTCTGCGCGGCCAGCATAATTGAGCGGCGGGTCGGTAATGCCGAGCGCGTTCGCAAAGAAGGTCGATAATGCTCGATCATGCGTGCGGCACGTAGCCGCGCGCGCACACACGGCCAGATAATCAATCGATATGTTTAACATTGTGTCCGGAGCGAGGCGCACGGTTGATCAGTCGAAAACATATCGCATGCTAATGCCCGCCTCTCCGTGTGTATCCGGACTGGCGCGCCTGGGCAGAGAGGAGAGCGCAAGCAAGTTGGAAATCCAGGCGATCCAGCTAAACGGCATTGAGTCGGACGATAATCCGGATTTGATTTAGATTTGATTAAAAATTCGTATACATTCGGCCACTTCGACTGTAGTCGCATATATGAATGCACAATTGATATTTGAAGAGGCTCGGGCCGGGGACGAGGCTTACACTGATGGATCTGCATGATTAATTTCGCGGTCTGGAAAGATGGGATTTTGATTGTATTAAATTTATATATACGCTATGGGGGATAGTTTGGGCTTATCAGTGCTAAAAGCGATATTCGGAAATTAAATTATGATGCCGGATTGTGGACAATGGCAATTTAGATTGATGTTTTATTAATTTTTTGTGATTTGACGCGAGGCAATATTTCGCTCTAATGGCTAGAAAATAAATTTTTTTTCACAGAATGCACTCGCTTTTACACAGCTTTTGTGTAGCTTTTGGAATCCCGATTAGGCGTTCGCACTTACATTCTCATTTTTGCCGCGTATGAGAACAGCTATTGTTATTCTAATGAATTTGCATAGCAATTTTGATGATGTAACAACGCGGCTGAAAAGCATTTTCGTTGCCTCTGCTTTGAATACAAAGCAGACTTCGCTCTAGGAAGTTTAAGTTTGTGTTGCAAATTTCGAAAAAAAACTCAGAATTCGAACGAGTGCTTTTATAGGGGGATTTTGGTGAACTGCGCTATGAATATGCGGCAGCGGGTTTATTTATCAAAACAAAATTTATTATCTGGAAACGAAAGTTGCAAACGCTCGCTTTGCATATAACCCATCCGAGCTTGAAAAAAAAGACAAATATTAATGCAAACCCCCGGGGAATTTATCTTAGTTCCAATAAAAAAGTTGCTCGACTTCATCCAGCAAGTTGATGAATGCGCAGAAAAATCATTACACTTTGAAATGTCCCCCCGCCGAAAAAAGGCGAACGCTCTCCTCGATGAAAAAAAAATCGTTCTCTATGCTAGACGAAAATCGGAGGGACGGCCGCGAGCGTAATGTAAGCACCAGACGCGCCGTAATAGCCCCGGAAGCGTCGCAATCAAAAAGCCGGCAGGATTTTTTGCCGTGCCCTTGACACTCGCTGCACGCCGGCGAAATACATTGTCGCCTCGCGCGCATCAGCTAAAATCCCATTCTTTCTGCCTCGCTTCTCTGGCATTGACAGTGATTTGAATGGCGATTGATGGGGACAAAACCGCGCTGACGTATCGTCATAATGCGAGGCGATAAAGCGCCGCGCCGCTGTGATAAAGTGCCGCTCGATCGATGCCGACGTGCTGGAGAGACAGAGAAAAAAAATCGGTCGGAAAAAAATTCCCAGGAGGAAGAAACCACACGCTGGGGATTTTTAAATCAACGGGGCTCTCTTTCTCGCTGGTCGCTTAAAGAAGAACCACTTTATGCTATTAGCCTGGCCGTCGTCGGCGACGAAAAATGATCATCGCTTCGATATGGCGCAATATGCGCGAGGGAAAAATTTATCGGAGCTTGTAGTTTTCAGCGCTCCTCCTTTGAGATGCACAAATTACAAGGGCTGGGGGGATGCGAGCGTGTAAAAATAGCGCATATCGCTGCGCCGAAAGGTAAACTAGCCGCCAATATTTTTGCTGGGCAAAAGGAGAAGGGAGCAGGGGCGCATTGTGCGCGGCGTCGCGTCGAAAGATTAATATTTCGCCGGGGCGCTTTAAAGTTTGTGCACCCCGCAGTTGTAAAGTACGCTCTTCTTTACTCCAGTTATCTTTGTGTATGTGTGTGCTCACCCGCAGCCTTTGTCTCTTTTATTCATCTCGCGCGTGCGCGCGTTCAAAAGCTTACGGAAACTCTATGAAAATGCTCGTAAAGATGCTGCCGGGCATGCGAAACAGAGGGAACGGGAAAAAATCTCGGCAAACGAAGGTTTCGTGATGTTTCCACCTCGTTCATCTTTTCCGCGCATAATTGCCGGAACGCGATTAGGTTTTATTTAATTTGCGGATTCTTTCTGCTTGAAGTGTTGCTAACGCGATTTACTCGTAACCTTTTTAATTTTTAAGGTATAAAAGTACTCGATCAAAATATCAGGAAGAATGTATTATGTAAAGGGAATTCGAGTATTAAATATATGAAAGATATGCGTCTAAGATGTGAATTTTCAAATACGAAGTTTATAGATAAAAAAAGATAGACTCTGATTTTAAGTTTTTGGTAAACTTTGTTATTGATTAGTCATTGTAATATTTAATATTTATATAAAAGAAATAAAAGAAAATTATATTTTTCGTCTTGATACTTTTTCTCATGTAATTTTTTTATTTTGCCGGGAGTAGGAAGAATCCTCACTTAAAAAAACGATGGCAGGATATTCTAAAGTATTTAAAGGTGCGATTTGATTATTAATGACTAATATCCGGTTCGATGACACCAAAATTCAAGTTGTGATATGAATTGATTATTTTAATTTGAATAATGAAATAACGTTGAAGAATTACATTAAGAGGGTCGGGAAAAAAGCGCGCGAAGCGCGATGGATTTTGATGGTTAAAATAAATTTTAAATTAAAAAGTTTATTCGTTAAAATAAAAAATAAATCATCTTGTAAAATTGTAATAAGAAAAATGAAGATAACTTAATTAAGCAACTACTAAAAGCAATTTAATTGCATTTGAAATTAATTAAAAGATATGGCAGTATCGATTTTGAAGATTATAAATATTGACGAAACTTCGAACACCAATGAACTATAAATTTACATGAATCAGAATTCACACAAGGTAGATGTAAATAGGTTTCGGTAAAAAATTGAATTTTCGTATATTAATCTACCTTGAAAACTTAGTCATTATCTTCTAAAAACTTATTAATTATCTTCTTTTCAAACTTAAAAAAGATACTTTTTCAAGCAATGCTCAAACCGAGCAAACGCGTAGCTACTAGCTAAATGTGGAGTACGAAAAATAGAGATAGAAATACTCAGTCACTCATAGAGCTTGCAGTTCTGACAAGGAAGGCATTTAGTATGTTAGTACAGCAGCCAATCTAAACGTCTCGTAAATGGTTCTATTTTGGATTCCCATCCATGAAAACTATAGAATTCATTGTGCACTTATTTGGTTTTCATGTCAATATTCCTGCGCACGAGTTTTTTCGGTCGAGTTATCCCTATAAACAGGAGATTAATTTCTGGAAATTGAATGTACACATTCGACACGTAATAAAAATTAAAGTCGAATTTACCCACATCGAAATAAAAATATTCGCAGATAAAATAACAAATAAAATCGCGCAAAATATCGATCTCCCATCAGTAAAATGAAATTCCAAGGGAAGCTCGCTCCACCACTGCGAATCCTGGTCGGCGCCCGGAATTCAGAAGCTCGCGCAAAACACAAACAGAGCGAGCGGGTTTCGGTGTGCGGAGCCGCGAGCGCAGCTAACAGCGGTGGCCGTCAATTTCATCCGACACCGCCAGGGCAAACGGGCCGCGCATCCCGAGAGCCGCTCGCGCGCTTCGCACTCCAACGTCGGGTTATTCCGCGGCGGCGATTTTCGCAAATTGTCCGCGGCTAATTCCAAACGTCACGCGCACGGCGCGGCTCGTAATCGACGCCGCTGTTCATTCAGCAGCGCCGCGGAGCGTCCCGACTGACGCACGTGGCTTCTTTACGGCCCCCTCACGACACCGGCGAAAGACGCCTTTTGATTACTGGCTCGCTTTTACACGGCGCGACGGTTCGCCTCCGCAGCCGACGGGTAAACGAAGTTTATGAAGAGCCGTTTAAATTTTATTCGTCGCCGGTGGGGAAGGCGTATGCCGCTTTGAAAACGCCGATCGTCAAAGGAGCATTGCAGTGAAAATTACGGAAGTGTCTAATAGTATAGCGGCTATACAGTGTTGTATATTCTGGCTTTTACTTTTGCACTGAGAAAAAAATTCTAGTAAAAATTACAGTGTTGTATAGGAAAGTAACCATAGACTGATGACATATTGATGAAAAATTATCATATCTTCTAGTAAAATAGTAGAAAATTTTATTATACAGTCGTATAGTAATTTTTCGTCACAATGTCAGTCTGTGGCTACTTTTCTAGATTGTATAATAATTTTTACTATAATTTTACTATAATTTTGGCTTCTTTTTTAGATTGTATAATAATTTTTACTATAATTTTTTCGTAAAAATTTCAGATGTCACCTTAAAGGAAATATCTCTCGGAATTTTTGAATTAAATTCTGGGGCTTTCTGTAAGTGTAGCTCGTAGACACGTGAAGACACAATTGGATGACGTGAAAAACTTGTTGAACAAAGATGATAGGGCAGTGTGTTTCAATTAGCAATTCCTCGCTATGAATAGAAAACGTAATGAGCCAAATGTTTAACCACTGGAAAACTAATGCGTCATCCGAATTGCAAAAGATAATTTCTTATTTATAACCATATCATTTATAAGTTTTTCAGATTTTATCGGAATATCAATAAATATTGACTTAGATATTTGTGTATATGTCAACTGCCGATAAAGTTTATGTATAACTTTTATTCAAGATAATCTGGTTGAGCAGACATTTTCAATATATCAATATTTGTTTGTTTAACTACAAGTCGCATTTATATTTAGAAATTATCATTTTTAGAAACAGCGTAGGTTGCTATAATTTCACGCAATTAATTACAAGAAAAATAACTATAATTTACAAGTCAGTAAATACAATAATTTTCTAGGAGAAAGAGAAAAAAAAAGAAGACCCGCGCCTATTAAATTGAATGATTGAGCAGCGTAGCGGCACGAGTTCGAGCGCCCACGTATTCGTTTATCTCGGGTAGCCGAGTTCTTGAAGACCCTAAATTTAAGCCGCCGTTTCTCGGAGCACGCGATCCAATAGCTCCCGATGATTGGCAAGACGCGTCCTTGAATTTCCCGGTCAATTGAATTTCCGGCTCAGCCGTGCATGCACACACAGACCGAGCGACATTGTCGCCACGGTATTATGCATATTTCATTCGACGCTTGTACTTCTGATATTACGCCAACGTAAGCCTCGCGCGATAACTTCCCTCTCGGCTGTCGATGAGAACTCGACTTGTGTTTATCTTCGCCGCGGGGACGTCACCCGTTCTTGAGAACTTATCTTTTGCGGAAAGTTAAGCGGAATCGGGCGCAAAAATAGTTATTGAGAAAAAAAGGTCTAATCTAATAGCGGGAACGCGGATGTGGCAACTCTTGATCTTTCATTCAGAAAATCGTAAACGATCGCACGAGTCGACGGAGATTTTGCAACCATCGCTTTTTGAACTACGCCGATCGAGGCCGTAATAAATCATAACGGATTATTTCGAGACTTCAGTAAATTAGAGGAGAAAATAGAATGACTTTTTTTTCGAATGAGCGATACGAAATTTGAGGAAATAGAGCAAGAAGCTCGTAAATAAAATTCTTTTTTTTAAAATATATTTCACAAACATATATTTCTCTCGCACAATTTACGTACCTCACGAATGCATCACGCATGATTTACTATCGCACCCTCCAGAAAGTTTCCGCCAACAGCTAGCCATTTCCACTCTCGCGCAAAAAAGGTCGACGGAAAAAAATCCAAAGTCCCATAAATTTCGCACGCAAGATATACCCCGCGTATGTATCAGATCCGTTATACGTCAAGCAGCGTTCGATAAAAAACGAGCTGGACTCGCGCTCGCACACTGCAATCCTCTATCTCGCCGCGCTAATTGTCGCCTGCTTAAAAAAAAAAGACACAATCGAAAATATCACGCTCGGACCGCGACGTAAGTTACAGTGCACAATCCAGTGTAGGAGGAGGCTCTCGATCGATCGCCGTCGGGTCTGAAATCCGGGAAACGAGAGGAGTCACGCGCCCGCGCGGATTCGTGACTTATGCGTTAATCGCGCTGGACACGTGCCAGATGGACGAGCGCGCGCGCGCGGAGGTGTGCCATTACACGCGAGCCAGCGGCGCGGGGGAGGGGCGGAAAAAAGCGGCCTATCCGAGAGCGGATCGTGACCTGCGTGATCTGATGACGTATGGAGAATTTCCGTGAACGATCGATGTCTCGCGCGATATCGCTTCCGCTCCGCGGCCTCGCGCACACCCACGGTGTACTTTTTTTTTCTCTTCGGCTTTTTTTTCACCGGGGAAAATTAATGGCCGGCAATCAGCGGCGGTTTAAGATAAATGCTCGATACTCGAGGCTTAGGCGTAACGCGAGAGAATCGAGTGAGCTTTAATTTCCAACCGAATCTCTCGTGAATCGTTGATGAATGCCTTTCGAAGGCGAGGTTCGGCGAACGAGGCAGTGAAAATAGCGTTTAGCGTCATTAGAGGTACGCCGGGTGTTATCGGGTCTTAACGAAAGATAATAGCGATCTAATCGAGGCGCAATTACTGGTCTCGCCCCGGCGACGTCATTTTAAATAAACACGAGGTCGCTCGTATGGACAGCACGGGCGCACTCGCATTTCCATGCCCGGCATCTG
The DNA here is from genome assembly GCA_900480045.1 of Eurytoma adleriae. Classification (NCBI taxonomy): domain Eukaryota; kingdom Metazoa; phylum Arthropoda; class Insecta; order Hymenoptera; family Eurytomidae; genus Eurytoma; species Eurytoma adleriae. Next base: position 128,935 of record UXGC01000381.1, read on the forward strand.
TTGGAATAATACACGGCGTATCGACCGCCGGCTCTAGCGAGTCTATTTTCTCCTCCGCTCTCTTTCATGCCCCGGCGCACGTGCGCCGACGTAGCTCGACTCCCCCGCCCGCACGAACGACGACTAATTTTACTGCGATCTCGCGCGCGCCCTTTTTCTTTTCATCCCGCGCTATTTCATCCCGCGAGCTCGCGCGCGCCTAAGTGAGCCTCTCATCGATTTGCCATTACGTCATGCCGAGAGAGATAGATAAGTAGATATATCTTTTATTTTGATGTACAGCAAAAATATAATACAATCATGATGATTATATAGAGCGGCTATAAGAGTAGAAAGATCAAAGAATTAACCACAGTTTTGGTAAAGGAAATATCTGTACACACAGAGAGAATAGTTGGGTAAAAATTACCAAACTTTTAGGATAATCTTAGGACTACGCCTTGCCTTTCTGGTGATTTTTAATAGACACTGTTTAATTTTTACAAGAAGGTTAGTGAAATTTGCCCACAGGTCTACAATTTTTACAAGAAGTTATTATAATTTTTCCAGAATCTTAAGAAAATAAATATATCACACAGTATGGCTAGGCTAGGAGACCAAGTCAGGTAAGAGATATTACCTTACAGGCAATATTTGCAAAAATTCCAACATCCTCCACCCTCACATAGAAGCACTAATGATCGAGATTAACTAAGTGCACACCGCCCTTTTGAAGAAGGTATAATTGAATGACGCAGGGTAGAAGAGAGGGAATTCCAGAACCAAGAAGAGTAAGCGAGAGAGAGAGAGAGAGAGAGAGAGAGAGAGAGAGAGAGAGTAGGGGGAAGAGAAGTATGGTCGATCACCAGTCGCCGCGGGGGAGAAATTGTGTTTCTTCGCCGATGGAAATTGAGATATGCGAAGCGCTGAAATATGAAAATGTCAAGGTGTCGCGATCGACTCTCTTGTTCGCTTCTGTATATACCATTATACCTGAAAGCGCGCGCGTGGGCGTGCGCGGCGCACGTACACGGTAGTGGGCACGCCACGCACTCGGCGTTTATTACTCGGCTTGTTTTACGGTCTCCGTATATTGGACCTTATCGCGAGCATTAATCGCCCCGGGGCGAATTAGAACACGCCGGCGGCGCTCACTTACCGATGCGAGGAACGCGAGTGTATAATCGGAAGCGTCCGGTCGGGCCGTTTTCGATTGATTGCGAAATATTTGTCTCTCGCAACGGCGCGAGCAACTTTTTTTCGGGAGCTTCTCTGCTTCTCCGACTTCGGGAGGATGAAGTTGCACGGTTGTGATTCATGGAGGACTTTCGAAAAGGGACGCTTTGAATTCGTAGTTGCGAGAGGTAAAAGATTGCGCGGAGTGCTTTAGCCGTACGAGGACTAGCAATAAAGATGAAATATGTAGTAGATTTTGGTAACGGATTGCTATGCAAATATTGCCGTACAAAGCGCGCAAATAATATATGGGAGTTTTTATTTTCAGCATTTACGGCTTTGTTCGAGCTTTGCTTTTTCGACCATTACGAAAGCCTCCTAAAGGCCACCATTTGTTCGAGTACATCTTCAGCGCTTTAAAAAATTAGTATTGCACGAAGAAATATGTTGCATTAAAAATTTCTGAAGTCGTTACTAAAGGAAGAATAAGTAAACATTTGATGTAAAATTAACTTCCGGTACCACACCAAAATTCCTTATTCTATAAGAAAGATATCGAAAACTTAATTGCTCAAAGAAACCCTTAGAATATAGATAATTGTGAAATATTTTTAAGTAAATATAAAGATGTAGGAATTCTACAGTTTGTAAATCAATTCTTGATGGAATCTATGCATAGCTAGACCAGCTTTTTTATGCTGTACTCCCTCTGATTTATTCAACGATACATCCGTAAAAGGTGACCAAATCCATAAATCATAATAACCAAGACTATAGTATTATGCAGATAAATAACATCCGTTACATCAGTAATCCACTGGGATCAAGGTGGGTCCAACAATGAATCTATTATCAACAAATGGCATTATTTAAAAAGAAAATATAGTATCAAATGACTCAAAAATAGTTTCTGCTCACTGTTAAGCTGATCACTGAAGTATATCGAAGTTGTCGAACGTTATGTGCGAGCACCGAACGTTACGCGCGTGTACCGAACGTTATGTGCGGGGACCGAACGTTATGTGTGGGAACCGAACGTTATGCGCGCTCGTAAATTATTACGTGTATTAAAAAAGATTTTGCTTAAAGTATTGATTTTGAATT